>JANIJG010002398.1:62018-78099 GCA_024611175.1 Megaceryle torquata
ACAGGCTGCTAACTTCAGACAGTGCAGTTAGAAGAACTGAGCTGAAAAGTAAAATCACTGAACAGAATTAGTTCTGTCCTCACTCAAACCAGGACAGTATCTAAGTTAGCTTAACCTGAGAGCAAACATCCCCATGGCAAAGCTGCCACTGTAGCTGTGTCTTTACTATATAGCACTTGTTTCTGTCTCTCTGGAGTGGAGATTGATTACGTATTTCCTGAGCTGAGATGCTTGGGGAGTGTATCCCAAACAGTTCTGCCAGTAGCAGGGAACTTTGACCCTTGAGAGAGGTCTTGGAGCAGTTGATGATTTTCTCATTACAAAGTCCTGCAGGTTCCAGCCCAAATCTAAGTTCTGCTACAGCTTTAATGCAAACTTCTAGCTCATGGAACCACACAAAACACACCTTCCTGAGGGGATCTGGTTGTGCAAAAATGCATAGAAGCATCCCCCAAATTAGTCGGCTGTATCTACCATGACTCCTGTTTGACATTCAGCCAGCAAGTACCTCTCTCTTTTCTAAACATCGTTCATTAAAACAAAAATAGTAACCCCCCATAGAAAAGTATAAGTGTGAAGACAAAAAGCTACCACTTCATGACTTCCACCTCTTTACTGATTTATGCCCTGCCAGTTTGCAAATCTCACTTGATAAGTCTGTAAGCACAGCTATTTGTGCACATTTCAGGAAGATCTTTTAATTCTCAGGTTTTGCTAACAGACTTACCTGAAGATCCCATCTCTTACATCTCTTAGATAATTAAAACAAGATGATTTTAGCACAGTCCAGAATAACATCTGAATACCACAGCAGTTTGTTGGTTTACTGCATCAAAAGAGCATCCACACAGGAGATGTGATGAAGTGTGTCATCCAGTGTGATAATGTTTTTTCAGGAATATTGGAGTTAAGTTATTATAGGGATAAAAAGGCTTTGCCATTTGCCATTTCATAGAACCTGGTTTACACTGGAACTTGACAGCTTTGTTATTCTAAATAAGTAATTTGTGCTTGGTACCTAATTAACTAAGAGAATTGAATCCAAACATAGGAAGACTTTGGCATTCGGTGCTAGTACTGAGACACTCTTTCCCTCTGAAATTATAATTCCATGGCCCATTTTTCTCTTCATTCCCTCAGACTATGCTAGATGCTGGGTCTTGGGTAAAACTTCATTTTAAATAGACTTTATTGGTAAAAGTTATTTTGACTGAAGTTTTCTTTGCTTTTTAAGGCTATATCTACACTTTATGAACCACTTGATTCTTCTTTGCAATGAATGAAGAGGAAAATCTACTGCAACTATTGAATCCAATGCAGAAAATACCACAAATTAGGGCAGCTGAAAAGTCTAGAATGAGATGAGGATCCGTTGTCGACTTTGACATTGAGAACTAAAAGGATGTCATAAATGAAACATGGCTAAATAACTATGAAACTGAAATCAGTATGATAATTTGCTGGTGAAGGATGGATTATGTGTTTTCTGTCAGAAGCACGTCAGCAGGACAATATACAAGAAAAAAGGTTAGTTCCAAGCAGTCCCTAAATGTTTTGTCACAGTAACAAAATACTGCAAGAAGTCTGGATTTGTAGCATATGTCATCTGAGAAGACTGTCTTTTCTTCCTGTGTCCAGAAATAATAATGGATGTATTATCATATTTTGAAAAATCATCTGGACCAAACAGTGTTCTCCAACAAAAGCATTTCTTCAGGCAGCCCGTGTATAAATACCAGAAGGTAGAGAAAAAATGCACATGGTGGTAATCATTTGACCAAATAGACAGTACTACACACAGAATGGACTCTGACCTTTGAAACTATCAGTGCAGACCACATCATAGCCAGAGTGGAATGCCAGGAAGGATTATACTCCTGCAGAAGGGGACTGTTAGTGTTAATTCATGCACACAGCAGGAAAAGACTTCCAGAGAAGGTATTTACCTACACACAATGAAATATTAGATTTAAATGGGGCTATATATATCATGTATCATTATTGTTTAACTGGTGGAGGAGGGATGCTTGGAGGAGATGGGAGTGAGTGTCAACACTTAGTTCCACTTTGCACTCTCTATAACTTTTGAGAAAAAAAAAGTCACTGAAGAAAAATCAAAACTGACAATGTAAGTAAAACCTGGCTTCCAAGGTCTGAACAGAGGTGAAGAGTATTGACAGCAAAGCTAATGGCAGTTGTCCAAGAACTCATGAATACTAGGATCAGATATCAGAAATATAAATGTATTTATGTACCAGGGTTATTCCATCTTCTGTTAACGTTTTTTCAGAGCTTAGCTGGAGGTTAGATCATCTTGCCAGCAAAACAGAGAAATAATTTCCCTGATCATGAGGTTTGTTAACAGCTTGTACTTGAGCAGTGTGGTAGGCACAGACTAGCTTTCCCAGAGACTTTGTAACCCTTTGCATAGTCTAAATGTACGACTGCCTTGCTACTTAATACTCTGTAATGAAATCTTTGAGACATACAGCAGGGTTCTTGCCATGTCTCTGTCTGTGTTACAGTGATTGCAGTTTACAAAGCTACCTCTCAAATCACGGTAGCTCGGGCGTAGCTCGCTGTTTGGTGTGGATCCTCTTTTCCTGGGCTGCTCCCTCACCTGTCCTGAATGTGCTTCTGCAGTGAATATACTGCTGTCTGAAATACGCTCTAACTGTTGTACTGTGAACATACCCCGTACAAAAGAAGCTGTTTAACTGTTTGTACATCTCATAATATTTATATATAAATTGAATAAAGTAGAAGGATTTTATTTTCTTTCTTTTGAAGTTCAGTCACTCAAAAATCTTCATGGTTTTTGTCCTAAATTTGTTTCCTTTACTGCCTGATGAGACACTGTCATGTGCCATATTCCTTTGAAAATCGCAAATGAGACTCTGCATTTCCACAAATGCTGTAATTTTGTCCCCTGCACAAGAAAGTCATAATCAGTAGAAGGGGTGATAACCTTCAGCCCATGTCCCTCATCAAGGAAGCTCTCAGTCATGCACCAGAGCTGTGAGTGCAGTAAATTTTGGTGGTTCTATGTACTACTTGTTACTTCTCCATTTAAGCACAATGAGGAGATGCAGAGTATTCAGGGACTTATTAAAGGAAAACTACTAAATGAAGAGATTGCCACCAAGCCATAGTTTAAGAGTCTTCAAATCATATTTTTATTACAACACTACTAATAAGTTGTTGATTAAATGTGTGTTCCTACCAGCAAAGAATGCTGCTGTGTTACCAGCTGCTCATATTTTGTATGCTAACATAGCAATTTCCAACATCTGGCAGTTGAAGACAAGACTCCACTCGATTACACTCAATTTATCATGACCTATTTTTATATATGGCTGACAGTGGCTATGAGCCAGCAGTGTTGTCCTACTCAGTCAACATGAGTTTGACACCTCTGCATACCATATCTGCATCTGTACCACTGAGAAACAACAAACCCTGATAAGTATTTTCCAGGGCAGGCAGACTTCTACTTTTTTGACAGCTTTAAAACAAACAAACAAAAAAATCTCTGTAATTAACCTCAGCACGCATTATAGTGTCCAGTATGAACTCAGGTTTAATTGTCCATTTAACTGTTCAGTATATAATAAGCCCATCTGCCTAATAACAGAACTTGTAGAGAATCCTGACCCACTTTGGGTGGTTATTCCTCCTTAAACGTGCTGTTGCAAAGCGTTGGTTGCATTCCAGTTTGATTTGAGGTTCAAAGTCCTGTTTTAAGCCCAGGCTAAACCATGCTCATTTAAGAATGAGGCTGGCACAATGTATTCTAAAGCCTCTGCTGTGATTTTAATGTCTCACCAATGTACTTTGCTTTGATGTCATAGTCCTACAAATAAGGCTTCCTCACAGTTTCTGTCAAACTCAAATGCAATTTTGTGTGCTGCATCTTTTTCATCATCAGACTTCAAATCAAGATATATCAACACATCCTCTACAAATAAAAGCATAAATAAACCAGAGAGTAAATCTATAAGATGATCAGAATTTATTTTTTCCATTGTGCTTCTCTTGAGTAGTTATAATGAGGGTGGATGTAATAGTTTTTCTTATTATTACTTCTTTTATTAAGCAGTTTTGTCTCAGTGTTTTATAAACATGAAACTAAAAAAAAAAAGAAAAGAAAAAGAGCATTAACCAATTGCTCTGACCAAGGGAAAGAACAGGTGATAACTTATAAATGTTTCTCATTTACATGTCACATACATCTGCTCTGACATGCTCTAAGTTCTGCTACCTGCTGATGTGCTTGTCTTCTAAAGCTGAAGGGCCAGCTCTGCAAGCCAGGAATGTTTTATCTGTACTTTGCCTGGCTTAACAGGATTGCAGTCTATGGCTGGGGCTTCTGAAACTGCTGTGGAAATAAATCATGTAAACCAATTATTAGGTATTGCTCCCTTTTTTACTTTATACCTCTTAATTCTGGAAAGAGGAAGAACAAGATAAGCATCTCTAACGAAGACAGTAGAAAAAGGTCAGGTGTTAAGATCACAGGCACTCTAAAAATACCTGTGGGCTGATTGGGTTTGCTTAGATAGAATAACTTTCCATTATCAGTTTAGCAGTTGTACAATAATAAATACAATTTGTCTGTTTAAGTTTATTTTTAAACAGACTAAGCTTAACCTAAAGACTCTAGGTCTAATCTAAACAGAGACCGCTACCAAGCAAGAAAGAGAATGGAAAGAGCAGCTACCATTTCATTCAAGCCCCGTGGGGAAAAATTGTCCCTGATTGTCCCTGGTAGAAATAATAACATCTTCTCATCTCCTCTTCAGATCTACAGTGTGGGACTAGGCACTGAGCATGAGGGCCTCAGGCAGGCACAGGCCACTTCCAAGACACCATAACCATTAACTATCCACAAAAAAGGCTACTCTGCTAAATTCACCCAGTAAGTAGTCCATCTAGATAGATTTAAACACATTTAAAAGATAAATTTTGGCCAAAACAATGTGACTCCTGTGTTTTCTCAATACACTCAAGCATCCTCTGGCTTTAGGTAAGAGTCCATTCATATCTGGGATCCCCCTCCAAGTCTTTGAGTCCCAAGAACTCTATCAGTTCTGTGCAGGTCTGGTTTTTATTTCCCTGACTGATGAAGGTCTCCTCTTTTTTCTGGTAAGTGAAACCTGAAGTTAAATTGTTACAAAAGCATGCTCTGGTTCCCATTTCCCACCTCACCTTTCAGTATTTCTGAGCCCAGCATACTCTTTTGCTGCCCCATTAACAATGACAGAATTATGTCAGTGTTTGCCTAGTGAAAAAGCCCCACTTACCAGTTGTGTTACACCCTGTGATTACTTTCTGGAAACCAAAAGCAGTCAGCTCAGTGAAATGTTTGTGCCTGGGGAACTCCCACCCAATTAAATCACCTTGTAAATCTTTCTGACCCTGTATATGGATATCACCTCACACACACTTTGGTGATAGCAGGTCTGCCATTCTCGTTTCTTCGATGTATGAATAAAATAATGTTTTCAAATGAAAAAAAAAAGAAAAATAGGGTGGATCCTAAAGTTTTTTCTTGATATGTTGCCTGCACAGACATTCCACCGGAGGCCACTTTCTCTTTGGGATTCCTTCCCTCTGCGAAAAATGATTTTGTACAATAAATGAAAAATAGTATTGCTTAGTTCATGAGAGTGTAACACGGCCCACATATTCTTTGTATACAAAAGTCTTTTGAATGCTTTCTTGAAATTGACTCAGTCATTTTTGTTTGTCTTCACTTCCCCACTGAGTAGGAACTTACTTTCAAAGTTTGATTTAGTCTTTTTAGAAGTTTACAAAACAAGCATACCCTCTCACAGCTCATTTATTTTTCTTCTTTGTCTTTTTTGCTATTCTTTCTGACCATGCCATAGAACTTTTTATGATGGTGACCACAGCTCAGCATGATAGCCCTATATCTGAGTAGGATTTTATAAGCATAACAGTAGAGCAAATGACAATTGGACAGCCTGTGTGAGACCAGCTGAGGAATTGTGTACTTAGAAATTGTGAGTAAAGCACTTGAGTGGACAATATTCAGTTACCTTAGGGTGTGACCTCTCTTTCTGTCATTATAATAAAATACAAAAGTAGTCTTGGAAGCCTTGATATCACGAACCTTAGATCTGAAGTACAAAAAAACCCTGTGAAGATTAGCATTCGGGAAACTATTCAATAAAGGATTGAAAACCAGACAGAAGTATTTACACTGTAAATATTCATTTATTGCCTGTTATATATTCATTAATTTTACAGTCTAATATGGCTATGTCTGGTGCACTAATAAATGTGTTTGAGTAGAGTCAATATACATTGATGAAAGTATGTTCCCCATGGTACATCTTTGCCAGATGTGTAATTACCCCAACTCTCAATCAGAAAGTCACAGAGCCAGTTAGCTGACCTTGGTCTTCCCCCTTTTACCTGCCTTTAAACTTCATTTAAGCAGTATGTGAGCTTATTAACTGCATTTGTGAAATACATTCTAAGGGTTTTTTGAGCAGTAAATGATGACAAAATAATGAAAACATATATGTATATAATTTACAGAACCTGTACAGTGTCACTGAACATCACACTTTGCTTATATGAACTCCTGTCTATGCCTTGTCAGTGCCTGATTAGTCTAATCTTTCTGTGCTTTGCAAAATAAGGTAATAATTGCATCATTTAATCACTAGACATAACTAAATTTACCATGCATTGAGGAAATGAAATGACCTTTAAAAACTGGTAACCAGACTTAGAGCAAGTTTTCAGAAGCAGTGCAAAGGAAAACCTTGCTCTTTAGTAAATGAAGTTCAACAATCCAGGACACTGGCAAATTTGAGTTTTTGGATAATTCTGTCTCAAGTGTGGAATATGCCATACCTGTTTATGGTTATCATCTTGCAAAAAGAAAAAAATTAAGTACTTTTTGTACTGCTGCCAAGATACCAGTCAAGAAAGCCATCAAATTCATCGTTTCAGGTTGTGTTTTCTTCCTCCTGTGCTCCTTCCATTCAGATATGCAACAGATTTCTGGAAAGTGTCAAAAGTCCTTCTCATATAATTCCTGCACCTTTTGGAATAAGCTTTAAGCAACATAAGCTCTAATAGAAGTTTAACGTTTCAGCTATACCATTTCAGCTGTTCATCTGTCTGTGACACAAATGGCTCTTTAGAGCTAATAAATGTATTTATTCAGACTTCCAAAACAGACATTGCCTCAAAGAACATAGGATAAAATTTATTCTCTAAGAGAAAATCAACACAAGGTCACACAGATCTCATGCAAGCCTGAACATCTGGCCAAATGCCATCAAATTTGAATATATATGAATATTTTTTTTTAATTATGTATGTGACAGTCCACATTTCTATCACATAAATAATTTAAACTTTTGGCCCAAGTTAGGAACAGCAAGACCCAGTTCTATATAAAACCTCAATAAACACTCATCCAGGCTCTTGCCAATACCATTCTGCAAAGAAAGAAACCTCAAAGAAGCAAGTAATAGATATTGTTTGCATTAATATAATAATACAAAATTTAAACAAGCCCAGAAAATGGCTTATCTCACTGGGGAACTGGACAGATGGGTTGGCACCAAAATACTCCTTGCTCTCCTGTGTGCCTCTTATTTGTACTCTGCTTTGCAAAACTGTAAACAGTTGCAAACAGTCTTTGCTTTGTGCACAGAACTGCTATTTTTAATGAAAAAAAACCCCAAACACAAACCTAAGTAAATATTTAAACAATACAAAATGTGTGAATTGAAAAGTCTGAGCAGATCTGATGTGTGTGCACATGCATGAATACAAATATGACACATTAAAAAAAAAAAAACCAAAACCACCTCAACCAGACAGTATTATCATGGTGATCTTTCAGTTTGTAGAAATTCAAGCCCTTTCATTTGTGCTTTAGCACTTTTGGAGACGTCTTCTCAAAAATTGTGTGTCACCTGTGTTTACAGAGGAAAATGGGTCAAGTATGAGGACACCTTTTCTGACAGGTTATGTGTCAAAGGTGTGGACATACTAGCATATCCTGTTAACTGAAGCCGATGATCTCCCCCTCTGTCTTTTCTGAGCACTTCTTTTTCCTTCTTCTTTACAACTAATACTGATGTTCATGACTCAAAGTCATGAGAATTCGTGAAGTAGACATTAGGTTTTCCTTTAGAGAGGAATTGATTTTTCTTTAATGGCCATGTTTAGTATCATGACACAGATACACATCAGAAAAGAACAAAGAAAAGTTCCTGGCACTCAACACACCAGCAACTGCCATTGTGTGTGTATGCAAACACCAAACAATTTTCACAGCTAACAATGGCTGGTTGGTTGTTCTCTTCTTTTTCCTTCACACCACAGATTTCAACATTCACTTTAATGTAAAAACTTCAAGCTTTATTTGAAACTCTTACCCACTTAATGCAAATCAATTGCAACTATGTCATGAGATTGAAGTCATAGGAATAGTTAGTTCTCTTTAACTGTTTGAATAAAGCATACAGCCTGAGATGTTGCTGTGATTTTTCTGGGAAATGCAAAATCCCTTGTTGGAGAATACAAGATGGAAAATCATGGGGGTTTTGTTTTAGAAAGGTACAGATTTCCATGTACTTTTGATGTATAGTCTTGGTCTGAGATGTTGTAGATATTACAGCACAGATTTTGACTGGCAAATAGGTAGCTATAGACATCTGGGAGAAATTTTTTTTTTTTTTTAACATTTTTCTCAATTAAAAACTCATTTTTACTCAGTTGTCTATAACACAAGTAGAAACTTCAAGCATTCAGAGCTATGACCAAAGACATTTCAACTCATAGCCAGAGTCTTCTACAGACATCACTGAGCCCTGTGGTCCATCAGCATTATTCATGCACAATGCCCGAGTTTTGAGAGTTTCCCCCAAATAATTTCCTCAGTCACTCTGCAGACTCTAGTGTAGATGTAACTCACCTTAAATTAGCTTCTCCACGTCTAGCATAGGCATCTGGAATTTGACAGAGGCCAGTTGCTCTGCAGCTTGGCCAGAAATTCTAATTTGTTCAAAACTCAGTGTAGCCGTAGCTTGTCAGCAGCCATCACCTGAGCTAACACTGTCCACATACCACTCAGCTCCCAGCATAGCCCCTCAAAAAGCTCTGTTGTGTGTAGATGTGGGTCCAGTGTGTTTGGCATTTTAACAATGGGGGACAGTGGTTTTCAAGTGAATGACAAAGTTTATCAAAAGCCACTGAACACCACAGGGCTTCAAAGTGACTTTTTATTTTCAGTACAGTCCATTTTATGGCAACATTTGATACTGCACAGGTTCAATAACAACTTATTTCACTGCAGATCAAAATGGATTTTGATACTGGCAGTTTGCTCAAGTATCAGATTTATTCCTTTATATATCCCCATCTGAGCAAGTTCTTTGTGGAGCAGTTCTGCAAGGCTCCCTTTACTGGAGAGATGTTGGTTCACCAGACCTTTTTTCAGACATCCACGCTGGCCTGAGTGCAAGCCCAGGGGGACTAAGTCAGCTGTCTGCATCACAGGCCTCTCTACTTTTTATCTAGTGAATCCCACCCCCAGTGTTTGCTAATGAGCCACCTGGTCTGCAACAAGGTCCTCAACATGGCAAGAGGTCTGTCTATGTCTTCTCTTGGCTCAGCACTGTCAGCACTTTGCAGAGCCTCTAACTGTGGTAGTGAAGGAAGAGATGTTCCTCTTCCTCCCAAGCTGGTTAGCACATACTCTGCCAAAGCTGGGCTATCAACCCTCTGCTCAGCTGGGGATACCTGAAACAATAAATCTGATTCTTGAGCAAACAGCCAGTAACAAAATCTGATTTTCGTTTGTTAGTCACACTGTGTATCTAGAAGGAGAGGCTGGTTTCTACTGGTGAGCAACTGGTTGTACCAGCCACACCAGGGTGATAAAGCTTGGGTTTTGAATAGCTGCAGCAGAGGTGTGTACTCCAAGCAGTGCTCAGATACGGATGTTTGCAAAGGGATAACTGTGTGTTGTGTGTGTGTGTGTGTGTCCCGATGTGTGACCATTGATTGGATGGGCTGGTTGCATAAAGAACCTCAGAATAAGACCAATATCCATCCTCAGAGAGAACCCTGAGGCTGTTCCTATTCAGAAGAAAACCAGACCCCAGCAGCAATATGTCTCAGCTGGAAACTGCGATGGGAATGACCATCGCTGTCTTTGACAAGTATGCAAAGACTGATGGCAACAGGCAAACTCTCAGCAAGGCAGAACTAAAGACCCTCCTGGAAAAAGAACTCCCAAACTTCCTCCAGGTAAGCGAACAGCACAGAATCATTTCTGTGTAGCTGTCTGCAGACAGAGGTTTTAGTACATTACAGAGGAAATTCCATCCAGAAATATGCAATAGTTTGTAGGAAAATTTGTACAGTGTAAAACTGATTCTAGTATTCAGGGCTATTCCCTGTTTACTAAATTAATCACTTGAGTTATCAGGACAATGGCTTTAAAATAGACTTGGTTTCATCTTCATAATTCACCTACTTGTGTTTATCCTTGGATTTATCAGCTCACATGTCACAACTGCTGTGACAGTAGTTATGTTGTCAGCAATTGAAGACCTTGATTGTAGATGGGAAATCTAAATGTTTTTACCCTCACCTTCTCTAGGTATTTATACTACATACTCTGTATGCTCATCAAAATGATGTATAAACAAGAACAACAGATGAACTCAGAGAAGATTATTTTGCATTTGTCTTTAACACTATAAGAAGGACCTGAAAAAGTACTTTACAACATAAGATTTGTATGTAATCATCAGGTACATTTAAATAGGCTTTATATACACGTATAAAATTTTTCTTAGTAGGTTTTCAAAATGTTAAATATATTATAGTAAAAGCTTTAGCTGCCTGGAAGTCAAAATGCTTTTAATTTCCAATTGTTTTTTATTTGCTTCCCTTCACTAAAAATCCAGAAAGAATTTTAAAATGCTTTGTTCTTTCCACACAGGAGTAATGTTTACCTAACTATACAGTTATTAGTAATTGCAAAAGCCTAGAACCAAATGTTTCTAATGTGACTACAACTTTTTGTATCCAGCATAATTCAATTTTTTAACAAATATTTCAGGATACTGCAGCTAGCTGATACAGTTCAGTACCTTTCCATGCAAGCTATATGAAATCTCTGAAAAAACTCTATAAAGTAGATCAGTGGTTGTGACCCAACAGCATCATAGGAAGCATCCTGTTCCTGATCATAGAGCTGTATCACAGAATCATAGAATCATTAAAGTTGGAAATGACCTTCAAGATCATCAAGTCCAACTGTCTACTAAATATTATCGGGACCACTGAACTGTGTCCTGAAGTGCCACATCTAGATGTTTTTTGAACGCCTCCAGGGATGTTGATTCCACCACCTCCCTGGGCAGCCTGTGCCAGTGCCTCACCACCTCAGTAAAATTATGTATTTCCTGAAAATGCTGGAAAAGGTGAAATTTTCCGTGAAGATACTTAGTCCTCTTATGTTCTTGTCTCCATCTCCCTTTCCCATTTTACCTATTCTAGGGAGAAGAAAAAAAAAAAAAAGCCAACAATTTATGCCAGTATTTAGAATAAATATAAACCAACAACATCCCGTCTTGCAGACTAACAACTGCAAGAAAGAAACTGAGAGTGTAAGGCTGACTTCAGAAGAAAAGTTTTCCCCGCAGTTTCCTGGCATTTATAGCCACATCTTTTTATTTGAGAGAGTGTTCTAGGAAACAGTCTTTTAAATACTCATGTATATTTTTGATCTTAAGAGTTGGTTATAGCTGACACAGCTCACAGCTATCTGGGAAAGTCCTGAATCAGTCGGAAGCAAAAATTAATCCATACCACAAGACTGAAGACTTGGCCTCAGTTTCAAAAAAATAATTTCCACATACACATTTGAAGTTCAGAGGCTAAAACTAGTTCATATATTTCACTAAATAATTTAAAATATTTAGCAGATAAAATTAAAACCTATTGTAATTTTCAAAGTGAAAAGGAATAAAACTTTCCAGACACATTTATCAGTCAAATCTAGGGACCTAGTTCAAATTTATTGATTTTAAAGGTACATATATTAAAATGAAGCATGAGATTACAGAATGAGAAAGTTAGTTAATTAGACCATGATCAAGAAGTTATTTCACATTTCAGTTAAGGTAGCAATTATTTTTAATTAATGGAAATATTCCAAAAGGTGATATAATTTTTTTTCCAATATTCACCTGGGTCTGTTTAGCCTGGAGAAGAGAAGACTGAGAGGGGATTTTGTCTATTCTTATAAATATCTAAAGGGTGGGTGTCAAAAAGATGGGCCAGGCTCTTTTCAGTGGTGCCCAGCAGCAGTAAAAGGAGCAACAGGCACTAACTTGAACCCAAGAAGTTCCATCTGAACATCAGGAAAAGCTTCTTTACCTTGAGGGTGACGGAGCATTGGAACAGGCTGCCCAGAGAGGTTGTGGAGTCCCTTGCTCTGAAGAGATTCAAAAGCTTCCTGGACACGATTCTGTGCAACCTGCTCTAGGTGAATTTGCTTTGGGGGGGTGGCCTTGATGAGCCCTAGTGGTCCCTTCCAACCCCTATCATACTGAGGCTGTGATCTGTGATATTAGATAGGTCTCTACTGCCATCTCCTGATTGTTTTTTTTAACTGCATTTTCTAAATCGAGATAATCCGTGCCAGGACTCAAGCCAAAAAAATAGGAAAAAAATAAACAAACCTCCTTTTCTCTTGTATGTTTTGCAACATTAAAAAAAATTAAACTCTCCTCCACTTCTTTTCCTTTTTACATTTTTCCAAAACTTAAAAAAAAGTTACTCTTTTTATTGAGATAGCGCCTTGCTTAAGATCAGCCTCAAGATGTAGTGGTTCAGTCAGTCCATCAGAATTATGACAACTTAGAAAGAAACAGATTTTTTTTTTTTCTTTTTTTTCCTGTTATTTCTCACTGCGAGAATTCAGCATCACACTTACTTCAGGAGGTGTCTTCCCAGCTGCCAGCTCCTGTGAGCAGCTTCTGCTGGGCACCAAGGCCAAAGAGAGCACTCAAAGCACTTTGAGGTCATTTCCATCTTTGCTGGGACCGTGGTGTTTAACGAGGTTTAAATTTAACATTTGTCCAAGGAAAGCATCATTCTGAAAAATTACAAACTGCTCAAGCTGCAGCTGAACCTTTCAAAAGGAGTGGATGGGAAACACGTGGCATTTAATTCAGCTGGGTAATGACCTCAGGGCTTTGCATTACATGGCTTCAACCATGATAAATGTTTTCTGAAACAGAAAAAAATGCCTCTCCATGCTGGTACATGGCTGCAGCTCTTAGGTGTAGTAAACACAGGAGCCCAAGCATTTGGGACTGGGGGAAATGTGCTTGCTGCCACTGTGCAGGGGATGGGAAGATGTGGGTCTGTGTCCATGCCATGAAGATGCTGGGACTCACACTTGGTCCTGCTGTCACCCAGAACCCCCAACCTGGGCCTGAGGCCAAAGGTGGCACAAGTTCCCATCCCATACAGTCCCACATCCTGTGCTGGGTGCTGAGCAGTTGTCTTGGCCCAACACAGTGCAAAGGAACTCATGGCTTTATATCCAGGGATATAAAGCACAAAACAAGAAAGGAGAAGAAAAAAAAAAAGGTCTCAACAGCAGAAAACATGAGAACATGATATTCTGGGCAGGCCTATGTCAGGGCTGCATGCAGGAGCCATTACACTTATATCACACTCCCAACTTGCAGGCAACTTAATCATAATCTCTCATGGAAAAGTAAAATATGTCTGAGCTGGTATCAGACTCACACTTCTCAGGTGCCCCCCCTACATCCTGAGGAGAATGTGGAGCCCCTCTAGGGTCCTTGTTTGGGGGGGTGGGGTGGGTAGTAATGCTGCTGCGTAAGGGTTTGTGCCAGCTCTCACCTCAAACTGCTCTTTTTCTTTTGCAGTCAGGGAAGGACAAAGATACTATTGATAAAGTCTTCAAGAACCTGGATGAAAATGGTGATTCCCAAGTGGACTTCAAAGAATTTGTCACCTTTGTGGCAGCTCTGACTTGCTGCTGTCATCAATATTTTGAGAAGAAAACAGCCAAATAATTGTCAAACTGCTCACAGAAGCTGTCTTTGCCTGTGCTCCATATGCTGGTGGTATGGATCCCTTCATTTATTCCATGTACCACCATGCAGTTTACAAGCATGCTGGGCTGTAAAAATAAAACCTACTGTGCTTTCTTCCCTGTCTTGAATGTTAATTTCTGCTCCTTTGTGAAAGAGCTTGGGTTTAACAGCTCCCACTCACTCATATTGAGCAGTTTCTCTCTTTCTTTGCTTTTAAAAATTCTATTCTTAGCCAAAAGGATCAATATTCATCCCAGTGCAGAGACTGCACAAGGAGTCAGCTGGAAGCTGCTTTCAGAGAGCAGCATCTCCAGGATGCAGCCTGCCGAGCTCCAGCTGACAGAGGCCACAGCCTAAACCCAATCCTGGGCCCCCACAGCTGTATGGGACCAGTCCCACCAGGGCTGCCTTTGCGCCTGTTTGGTACCCTCAGCTGTGCATTGTTGCAGGGCTGACATGTAGGTTCCATTTTAGTTTAGGAAAAAAAATACAAACCCACTTTTCTTGCATCATGGAGGATTCTGTGCACTTTTACATACTGGTGAATCATCTCACCCAGCTCATATGGATTTACTTCCTACAACACAATAAGGCTTTTGTACCAACAGAATTATATTATTCTAGCATTGACAATGTAGGTAGGGTTGTTCACTATAACCATTTTATCAGAATTACCATAGTATTTTTGCCAGAAGAAAGATTAACAGCAGCAATTGTTGTTCTTTAGCTAAAATATGTCTGTGTGGACAAATGGAAGAGTTGGGTTTCAGTGGAACAGGCAACATGACATCAGCTGTGACTCTGTAGCTGGATCAAGAACAAATCAATCTGTATTTTGAAGCACTTTGCAGGTGGGCATCCCGGTGCAAACTGCAAAAACAACAAAAAAAAGGTAAGCTACAGTTTCTTTCTCTTCAGAATGGTCCTGTTTGGTGCTATTCCCATCTTATGCCAAGAGCCGAGTCGTTCCCTGTCCTACAGCATGTGCAAAAGTGCAGTGAAGGTAAAGGTCCCACCACTCCCTGCACAACTGCACAGTGTTTTTGCTCAGGGCTCTAGCTCCACCTGGATAGAATGTGGAAGCAGCACAGCACATGTAGGAACAAGACCTTTGTAGGTGCAGAGCACTGTTTTAATTGCAAAAATGTTTTCCTTTTCCTGCTGAAGTCTGGTAGAATGAGCTAACCGACCACAGTCGCATACCTGGAGCTGAAACAAGAACTTAGTCTCACTATGTTTTCCAAGTCTGAAGTCAAGTCACAGGTTTAACCCACTCATAACTGTATAAACATACATATGTTTAAGTGTACTCATCTTTTGCGGATTTGGGGCTTCTTAGATTATTTCAGCCTGTTTTAACTATTACAGGTGTCCTTTCATGTAGCCACCTTTGGTTCCTCGGTTTGACTGTACTAATGAAACACCACTTAAAACTTTATACCTAATACCAAGAGCACAGTGTCCCAACGCACTTTAATGGATGTGACTGCTGGCCACTTTGGGAAAGACTTCTTCACCCTGGCACTTCTGGGTCAGATGAAGCAAAAGTCATCCAGGGGCCAGGCTTCCCATGGTGAACATGGCTGTCTTCCCCCCAGAGCTGTCCAACCCAAGTAAGACCTCTGGGGGTTGTTGTGACTCAAGTGCAGCCTGTCCAGATCTCTCTGTAAAGCCTCCCACATTCAAGCAGATCAACACACCCACCCAACTTGGTGTCTTCTGCAAACATACAGCAGGTACACTCAATCACCCTCATCCAGATCATTGACAAAGGTATTAAAGGGAACTGGCCCCAATACCAAACCCCCTGGAACACCACTGGTGACTGGCCACCAACTGGAGTTAATTCCATTCACCACAAGTCTTTGGGCCCAGCCATCCAGCCAGTGTTTTACCCAGTGAAGAGCACGCCCATCCAAGCCATGAGCAGCCAGTTT
>JANIJG010002399.1:0-10983 GCA_024611175.1 Megaceryle torquata
TGTCTCACTCCCCCCACCCCACACCCTGGGCTGTGTGCCCTTGCCCCCCCCCCCCCCCTACACGAGTTGCCTGCGCACCACCCGCCCCCCCCCCCCCCCCCCGCCTTCTTTTATCTTTATTAATAAAAAAAGGACACGAACCCCAAAGTCGTCGGTCCCGGATCTTCGAGGATTCCCTACGTCATGTGATGGCGGGGAACGGCAGCATCCCTCTGCCCCGACAGCTCAGGAGGGGAAGGGCTCCCGGGCGCGACCCTCTCTCACGACCGCGGGACCCCTTTCCCATTAGGGAACATCCCCCTGCCCACCATGGGGGCTGGATCCGCCTGGCTCAGATGTGGGGCTGCCAGCACCCGGGCCCCACTCCCCGCCATCGCCCACCCTGGAGGCAGCGTCCCCGGGATGCTGCTTGAGGGGGAGGGGGGGGGGGCGTGAGAAAACTCAAGATAGGGACCCCCATACTGCCAGCCCACCCGCCCTGGTTCCCCCCCACCCAGTGCTGCCCACTGTCCTCCCCAGAGCCCCCCGTGTTTCCAGCCAGCTGCTTGGGGGCCACACAACCCACTGGTTTGGTTGGTTGGTTTTTTTTTTTTCCTCGTGAGTTTTCTGGTGGTTTTTCTCCTCTCAGGGAGATCGTTTGTTGTTCGACATTTTCTGCTGCCTGCAGGTCAATCCGGGCTTACACAGAGCAGGAAATAAAACATTTGAAGAGCAGCAGCTGTGAGGGGTCGGCCTCTCCTCCTGGTTAACCTTAATCCACGAGCAGGCCCAGCTCTTTCCTTCCCACCCCAGCCCCGTCCTCTGGGTCCCTCACCCTTGGCAAAGGCTTCGGCACCATCGGCCCGTGGGACAGACCCGTCCTCGTACCCCAGAGCGCAGGCACAGGCTCTCCGGGGGGACCCAAGGGACTCCTCCCAGCAGAAAGCAAAGCAAAGCAAACCCAGACGCTTCCTCAGCCCCTTCTCCTTTGCCCAGATGATGTTTGTCCAGAGAGACATCAGCTCTGGAGTTAGAATTTGCTGTTAAATGCACCCCTTAAATGACGTGAGCCTGGCTCTGTACAGCCTCCTGCGCCCAAGGGCGACCGCGTTCAAGGGCTCGCATCTGCAGAGTGGGGACCGAACAGGGCTCTGCATCCACAGCGGGGTGGGGGGAAATCATCCAACAGAGAGAGAACGATCCCAAAGTGTGTACACGGAGTCACAGCTGCACAATGAACACAGGCGCATGCACGAGTCAGGAAACAAATGGGGTGATGGGGAGGAAAAACCACAACTGAAATGTCCAACTTTGATCAGATTTTCATGTTTGGTTTATTTTGCAGTCGTTTTGCATCCCTGGGACACCCCTGTGATCCTCTGGGGCTGAGGAGGTGGGTTTGAACTTGCCTTTGCCTCTGCTGCCCATCACCATCGCACCAGAGCGCGGCTGCTGGCACTTCAGGGCTGTGCTGGTGGGGGGACACAGCAGGGGACAAGAGCTCGTGGTCCTTGGGGACAACGACTCGTCTCCAGGCCTGGCAGAAAAGCACAATAATAATAATAATAATAAAACCCTCACCAAACCCACTGAAATGGAGCATGACTGTGCAAAGGCCACCCAGGATGTGCAACGGAGGGCTCAGGGAGTCCCAGAGCACTGGGCCACGCTGTCCCCTTAGGCTGTGAGTTGGGTTTGCCACCCTGAGACAGGTCCTGCTGGCTTCACAGAGCCTGGGACCACCCCAGCCCCCCCTCTGGGGAAGCCCAGTCCATTTCACCCCATCTATCCCTCAACAGTCCCAGTATTTTCTGAGCAGCTGCAGTCTCGTGAGATCTCCACTACTCAGCTCCAACGAGGGGAGCCAGGGAGGGAGAACCCCCAGCCCTGGAGCTGGAAAGGGCTGGGGATACCCCTGCGCTCACTGCACCCACTCTTGGCCCCAGAGACCTGTGGGATTTGTGCTCTGTGGAGGGGGATGCAGAAAAGCAGTCTCCCAACCCTTATTATATTTTAAAATGCAGTAAGAGCACGATGTCTATTTTCGTAGATGGAACAGCTCATTTCTGGAAGAGGGCCATAAATCTCGAAGGGAGGGGAAATAATTTGGCCAAGGTCATGTTAAGGCAGCAAGAGTGTAAAAGGGAAAAATATTAAAATAACAAAAAAAGAAGGAAAAATAAAGGCAGTTGAGAGCCAGGCTGATGCACCATCTCCAACCCTGAGCCCCCACCCCAGCCTGGGAACTCCGTCCCCTCTGCCCTGCTGCTTCCCAGCATCACCCCACGGGGCTGAGAGGTGCGAGGGGCTGGCCAGGCAAGAGAGGCTGAAAGAGCAGAGAAAGAAGAACAGAGACCCCAACGAGCGGGTCTCAGTGGGACTCTGGTCCCCTCGCTCTCAGGTGGCCCCTTCCTGCAGCCCCCTCAAGCCCCCCACCCCTGGCTGCAGCAGGTCCCACATCCTGCGCCGTGCCTGGGGAGTCAGCAGCTGGGATGTGGGACCAGGGACAGCCTCGTGCCCTTGTGTGCTGGGGACTGATGTCCCCGAGGTGCTGCTGGGCTATCAGGGGTGAACTGGGCCCACACACACCCCCCAGCTGCACTTTTCCTCAACGCAAGGGCACGATGGTGTCATAGATGGGCAAACGCTGCTGCCACACTGCTGGGAAAGGCAACGAAGCTGTCGGCAGGTCCCCCTGCCCTGCTGATGCCATCTCTCCTGTCCTTGCCCGCTCCTGGACTCCTCTATCCTGGCTGGGGTGCTGGGGCTCTGACAGCACCATCAGCACCACCGGCTGCCCACGCCGTCCATCCCGGGCAGAGCAGGCAGGGGAGAGGTGCAGGCCGGGCAGGGTCAGAGATGCTTGTGCCACGGGGGTCACTTTATGCCTGGCAGCCACAGGCATTGAGCACCTCTGAGTGGCAGAGACACATCGGCAGCCAGCAGGGTGATCCCTGTCACAATGGAGAGGGACCTACAGCCCCAGCGGCCTCGAAGCGCAGCTCCAGTTTGGCGAGAATATTGTGGTAGGAGTAGGAAAGGACCCCAGGAATACCCACCTCATCCACTGCCGTGTGTCTCAGGCCTTCCTCTGCGTGTGAGCCGCGGCCGGTGGGGACAGACCAGCCACCCCGCAGCAGGGCTGGCACTCAGCAGCCCCACGCTTCCGCAGAGCTCGTCCCTGGCAGTGCCGCGTCTCCACACGGCTCCTGGCAAGCGGCAGAAAACAAACTGCTGCTCATACCCTCTGGCTGCTTCCCCAGGCTTGGCTGCCAGCTCCTCCATGCCAGAGAGCGGCTTGATCGTGCTGGGTTACGCGGCAGGGAGGGCTCCCAGTGGTGCCTGATGCTTGAGGGGCATCTCCGGCCACCTCCAACCCCTGTGCCACAGCCAGGAGTGGGGTGACCCAACATGCTCTGTGGGACTGGGCACGGCTTAGGACAGGCTCTCGCTTGGCTGCTCTCCTGAGAAAGAGGCACCAGGCTCCCACGGGAGGGCTTTTCCCTCCTCGCTTCCTCCTTCCTTTGCTGTTTCATTTCATCTCTAGCCCTTCCTCAGCGAGATCAAAGGAGTCTGTGGCACCGGGCACATTTCAGAGGAATCGTCTCTTCAAGGGTACGGGGGGAGGCGGCACTGATGGGGTCGGAGGAGGAAGAGGAGGCTGGAGGGAGCACCCGGGCTCCGCGCATGGTCCCGGCAGATCGGGCCGGGCCGGGCCGGCAGCGCGGGGAGGGCGCGGGGGGCACCGGGGATCCCGGCGGGCGGCGGCCCCGCCGTGCTCCCGGGGAGTCCTCCGGCCGTACACCCCACCCCTGCGTCCCGGGGCCCGACAGGCCTGGGCCGAGGCTGCGCCAGCGGAGCAGCCGGGAGAGGAGCGGGCTCCGCGGGCACCGGCGGCGCCGGGGGCGGTGGCCGGGGCTGCGGAAGTTGCCGATCCCGCTGCCGCGGCTCCGCCGGGCTCTTGCTGCCCTCTGCCGCCGGCCGGTGCAGCCCGGCACCGAGCACGGCTACGGCCGGTGCAGCCCCGGTGCTTCCAGCAGCCTCCTGCCAGCCCAGGGGCGCGGGGCGGGCCGGGGCAGCCGGTGCCCGGCGGTGCGGCGGGCCGGGGGGGGGTACGGACGACACGTGAGGGTGATGCCAGAGGCATGGGCTACTCAGGAAGCCCAATCCAGGCACCAGCCCCTCGCTCCCAACCTCTCTGGGCCCCCACAGCTCCCAGGGCCATGCTGGGCAGCACCACCGCTCCAGGAGCCACGGCATGGGGGTCCCGGCCCGGACATCCCAGCTTTGCCCTCTCCACATCGACAAGAAGTGTCCCACGTGGCGTGGCAGCTGCTTTCTCTCAGGCTGCAAACATCACCACCCAAAGGTGTGATCTGCTGCTCCTACAGGCATCGGTCCCTCACCCAGCATGTCCCTGAGCAGGGGCCACCTTACGCACCCCTCATCTGCAGGCTCATCTGCTGGCAGCCTCCTCCTGTGGCTGCTGGCCAGGGAAGGGGATGTTTCGGGGATGAGTAACATCCTTCCTGGCAAGGCCTCTGCCCGCTCCTGGAAGCGTGCTGCGGGCACCGGGAAGCTCAGCCCCTTTGCCTGCCACTTGCCCCAGTCAGCTGGGGAAAGAAGCCAAGAGCAGGAATCAACTCAGGGCTGGGGCCAGGGCAAACGAACCCGTATGAAACCCGTTGAATCAGCAGGAAGAGTCCCAGGTGCCAGGGAGAGGAGAGGGAGGATGCTGCGTGGCAAGGCAGGAGGCAGCCAGGAGGCACAGGTTGGGGGGAGGCAGCCCAGGGCCCCCTCCGGAGCGGGGCTGGAAGCCAGAGCCTGGCTGAGCGCTGCCAGAAGCAGCTTATTTTGGAAAGGAGGCATCTTGGCTGAGCACTTGGTGCGTGGAGCTGCTGACGCTGGGGAACAGGACGGCTCTCAGAGAGCAGGTCTCAGCCTTGCCTCGCAGGCCAACGCTGCTTGGCTTCAGCCTGCGGCTCAAGCTGCCCCAGCACAACCAGGACTAGATCCCTAACTCCTGAGTCACCCACTGCAAAGGGGTTTGGACACCCCATTCACAAGGCAGCACAATGCCCCGGGCCACAGCTCATCCTGGATGTTAGAGGAGCTGTCTGGGATGCACCAAGCAGGACCTGCAGAGTTCTTGCCACCTCTGACCCCTGGGGCTTGGTACAACCTCAAGACTCAAACGGGGAAAGCAAGGCCCAGAAGCTGGTGGGGAGCACATTACCCCGGCCCCAGACCCTGCTCCTCCACGAGCAGCACCAGCCCTGCTATGCTGGCAGCACAGAAAGCCTGGCCCAGACTCTCCCAGTGCTCAGACTGGGGACTCGAGGCAGTGAGGGCTGGTCCAGAGCTGGAGCAGCCTTGACAGAACTCCCCAGCTTTCAGCCATGACCAGGGCTAGCAAAGGCAGGAAGGATTGCAGACTGCAGCAGAAACCAGACCTGCTTTGCCTTCCCCAGTGCCCTGCTGGCATCCCCAGGGCTGGGGAGCCAGGACAGGAGCAGCTCCCTGCCAGCATTCCCCGACCAGGGAACACACACAGGGCAGGGGCTGCCTGCACCTCCCAACCCCTCGCCGTGGCCAGACACAGCCCGGGAGCTGCCTGCAACTGCAGGTTACTCAGGAATGGGCATGTCATGAATTTGGTCGGGTCTCAGCCCCTTTCCTGCAGCAGAGCACAGCTGGGAGCAGCCAGCCCAGGCCGAGCTCCCCGCCACGCACCAGCCTGCCCTGCCCTTCGCAGCCGCACACACGGCAGCATTGTGGCCCAGCTGGTTTTTCCAGAGATGCATCCAAGGGGCGAAATCAGATCTCAAGGGAAGGGAGCAGGCACGTTCCTGGCTGCACCAAGGGGCCATCGAGGCAATGCCAGGAACAGAGCAGGCAGCCCACACAGAGGAAAACTGAGCAGACAAGCTCCAGAATCTGGGCCATGCCCCCAACTCCAGGAGGTGCTGTTCCTTTATGAAGTTTTGTTTGCAAACCCCATGGTAGAGATGCCCTGCCCTGGCACTTCCCACCAGCTTTGTTTTACACCATCAGATACTAAACCACCATCCCGGAATGCTGGGACAGTGGGAAAGACCCTGCTGGGGACCAGGGAAGGGTTTGCAGAAGGAAAGCTCCCCAAGGAAAACAGAAAGGCAGCGTGTGGTGAGGGAGTTCCCTCCACGCAAGGAAGGTATTTTTGGTCAGGGCTTGTCTAGACTGGAGTAACCCACGCTGCGTAAGCACATTGACACCACGCAGCAAACCTGGGACACGCAGGGCGCCTGCTGCTCCCAGCCAGGAGAGGCTGAAGGTGGGCAAGAAGCTCCAGAGGCAGAGATGAGCCCAGTACTGCCCATTCCACCCCACGAAACACTGGGGGGGGGGGATCACGTCCCCCCAAGCCTTGGTACCCTGCAGAGCCCAAGATGTGCCCAGGTGGAGGGAGTTTAATGCAGGCAGGAGTCCAGCCAGGGCTGCCCGTGCACCACCAGCACCTCTGGCCCCCTCCAGCGAGCTGTGGGCAGGACCCAAGTGGTCCTGAGCACCCTGGGCAGAGGTGGGATGCTCCCATCTTGAGCCAGACCCCAGAACTGGGCAAGACTGATGCTGACACCATGAACAAAGCAGTGGAGAAGACACAGCCTTGGCTGACCCTTGAGCTTGGTGCAGGCTGGCCCTGCCAGGGAGCTGCCTCCCAGTGCTTCCCAGCCCAGGGCTGTAGCCGTTCCCGTGGCGGGAGGGACAGGGGGTGGCCATGCCAAGGCTCTCTCACCACCCTGCCTTCCCTCAGCTCCAACTGCTGGAGCAGCCAAGGGAGCTGCAGGCACAATACGTCACTTTTTCCAAGAGCTTCTCCCTGCCTTCCCTTCCCCCTCACAGAGGCCGGTCGCGGTGCTGGGGAGCACAGGAGCCTCCCAGGGTCAGGGGGAAGGCAGCAGGGGGACAGGACCCAGCCAGTACAGTGTGCTGGTCACAGCTCTTCTCACTGCTCAGAGACCCACTCTCTCCAAGGTGATATTGCCCAGGCAGGGTGGGCAAGGAGGGCCTGGCCAGCCCCAGCTCTGCCAGGGCTCCCTCCCATGGGAGCATGGTGCTCCCATGGGCCCTGGTCCAGCCCAGCTTTCCTGGAGCAACTGGGAGAAGGGCTCAGCAGCCCCAACAGCCACCCCAGCAAACCTCCCTGTTCATGAGGGACTTGAGACCCCTCTCCACTGGGAAAGGAAACCCTAAGCACTTCAGCTCATCCACTCCAAGGCCAGGAGCATCCACGGAGTAAGAGAACAGGCTTGACACAGACATTCTTTAAGGGTGATCTAATTTAAAAAACACATTTTTACAAAAACACATAATAATGTAAATGCATGTAGTTTAAAAAGAGGCCCACAGCGCTCCAGTGCCAGGGGCAGCTGCGTGTCAAGGATGGGACTGCTCCGTGGCCCACTCCCCACCTTCCCAGGGCGTTTGGAGTCCTGCATCCAGCTCCACTTCCCCATTTATTTTCCTTTACCACAGAAAGCTTCTCCCCTACCCTGCACCCCCCCCGCCCCGCACCCCCAAAAGCATCAGCTGAAGCTGCAGGAGAGACAAAGGCTCGAGCACCCCCCCCCGTCCCAAGCCAGGCGCGAAGCAGGCAGGGTACCAGCCGCCCTCGCTTCCAGCCCTGCGGCATCGGGCACCGCCGGAGCCAAGCTGCCCGGGCACCCGTCGCTCCCAGTGGCTGCTGGCAGCCAGAGCTGCTTTTAAAGGCAATCAGGGAACAGAGAAGAGCTCTGGATTGCTTTAATCCTTTCCAAAAAAGTATTGCTAGCCCAGCAGCTGTCCTCCTCCCCCTGTGCTTGTGAGGATTCGTACTCACAAGGCTGGATAATTTGACAGGGATAACACACGCTCAGCACAGGCAACCTCAGGCTTCCTGACGTGTCTGCTCTTCGCTCGACGCCGTTTGCCAGCCCAATAAATCCACCACCACGTGCCACCCTCCCCTCCCTCCCTCTCCCCATGCGGAGGGCTGGGACAGCAGCCTTGGAGCATGACTCAGATGCACAGGGGACCAAAGACCTTCCCTTCCCGTGGGCACTGGGATTACCAGGCACCGGCAAGCACAGAGGCACTGCAGGCACAGGGAGACGGGAGTCACAGGAGTGGGGATGGACTGGGCCATCCCATGGGTACCTGCGGCAGCAAGAGGCACCGGGACCGTGGAGCCAACGGTTAATCCAGAGCCAGCATCCCCGTCCCCAGCAGCGGTGTGGAGCGCGGCGAGGGGCAGGTCTGCAGCCCGGCCGGCGCGCGGCTCAGGGGGTGCCCCGGTAGCCGTAGTGATTGCAGTCGGGGTCGCTCATGGTGAGCGGCAGGCTGGGCTTGCGCTCCGGGTCCTTCTCGTTGCACTGCCGTGGGGGGCGGTGCTTGAAGAAGTCCGAGACGTAGCGGACCTGGAAAAAAAAAAAATAAAGTGATGGGAAAGAGGGTTTGGGGACCTCTCTGTCAGGCAACCCAGCAGAGCACGGGGTGGCGCAGGGGACACTCACGATGAGGATGGCGATGAGAGCCCCTTGGAGCAGCCCCGCCAGCACATCGCTCCAGTGGTGCTTGTAGTCAGACACCCTGGTGTAGCCCACGTAGATGGCGAAGGTGATGAGGAAGAACTGGATGGTGGGGCGCAGCAGCCGGGCCCACTTCCCCACCAGCCGGGCTTGCACGTAGAGCTGGGGAGGGAAGTGGGGAGCAATCGCCAACCTGATGGTGATGGGGTGCTCGGAGCACTGGTCTACCCAAGGGGACTCGCCACCTGTGTGCCCAGAGTGCAGCACTTACCGCCAGGAACATCATGCAGTACATCCCAAAGGAGGAGTGCCCAGAATAGAAGGACAGTCTGTGGGGCAAAAGGGATGGGACAGGCCATGAGAGCAAGCCCCCAGTCCCCGGCTGGCCCCCCACAAGCCCCACCATCTGCTCTGCCCTGCAGCAGGAGCAGGATACCCATCTGGGGCTGCCACCACACTGCAAGAACTTGGCACTGCCAGACAGGTGGAGGGGACAAGTCCTGTGGCCCCACAGCTCACCTGGACTCGGTGACGTTCCTGCTCTCCCCCTGGCAGACGTTCTCCAGCTGCACGTAGATGGAGCAGTTCACCTTGGACCAGTCGGGATTGCAGACAGCCAGGAAGTTTGGCCGGAGACGGCCGATCATGTATTTGGCCAGGTCAGTCAGGGACTGGCTGATGGCCCCCCCAAAGAGGAAGGTCCCCACCACCTTGTAGAGGGCAGCCAGGTAGTTGTTGAACTCTGACTTGGAGTAGAGGCGTTCTTTGTAGACCAGGTACGCCTCCCCCAGCGAGATCTGCAGAGACCAAGGGGCAAGGGGTGAGGGTCTCAGGGCTACTGAGCAGCTCCCCAGCACCCGGGGTATGGGATGCTCTGACTCTCTGGTCCATGGCAGAGAAGCCCCCAATACCCGCCTGCTCCAGGAGCTCACAGGGCCTCTTCCCCTCCCTGCAGGAAACCAGTTCCATGGGACATGGGTCTCAGCACCCCAGAGGGACATCCTGACCCTCAGCAGAGCAGGACTTGATCCCAAGGTCCTGCTGTCCTGCCAGGGGTCTGGAGGTGGGCTGTGCTGGGACCCAGTTCCTGGCCACAACATACCAGGATGTCCCTGCCCCAGAGGGAAGGGGATGGTGCTTCCTTACAATGGCAACAGTGCAGGTGATGGTGACCCCAGCCATGAGGCCATGGGTGATGGTGTCTGCCTTGTAGGGGTAGCGGATGGAGTCATCATTGCAGTAGAATCCCCGCTTGTATGGGGAGTTCACCAGCGTCAGGATGACAAAGGGCAGAGATGCTGCAACGCAGAGAGAAGGTGAGGACTGGAGACACCCGCTCATAGGCTCCACACAGGCACCCAACACCACATTGTCTCCCCACCCCTCACCCCAAGATCTTCAGTCCTCACTAATGGAAAGGATCCCCTCTGGGGGACACAGCTCCAAGCCACCCGCACCCAGAGTGGGAGGACTCGCCAGCCTCACTGCTGATAGGGCCCTATCAGAGCTTACAGCTGCCTGTGGCACCCAGATACCACATGAGACGGTCACAACCGGGCACCTGCAGAGCCCCCACGGCTGCCTCACTCCTCCCCAGGCGCAGGAGACCCGGGGCTGATCTTTTGCCCTCTCCTCACACTCCCCAGGTCTTCCACCCTAGGAGGATGGAGCTCATTAAAATTAACAAGCACAGGCATCTTTGCAAACCTGTTTTACAGCAGGAATGGGCCCCCAGGCCCCAGATGGTCCCAGCAAGACCTTCACACCAGCTGTGAGAGAGACAGTGCCTGGAGATACCGGTGGGTGATCCAGCCCAGGCACAGTTGTACCCCGGTACACTTGGCTTGCTATGCTGACTCCCCCACAGCCCTTGCTCGGGCCCGCCTCTCGTCACCCCAGCTCCTGATAGGGCTCTGGAGAGATGCTGCGACCAGCTGGATCAGTCCAGGTGAGGAGGCTTTTCCACCCAGCACGTCCCCAACCCAGGCCACAGGTATCTTAGAGCTCACCCCTGCACGGGATCATCTCCGAAATCAAACAGGGTTTGGGGGTCTCTGCTCCGTACAGCGAGCACACAAACAGGAACCAAAATCCCCTGCTGGAAGGGACCTCCTGTCTCTGCAGCCCCTCCGAGCCTGCCCAGAGCCCGGCGGCTCCGGGAGAAGCCAGGGCAGAGCCGGGGGCTGGGGATACTCGCCCCAGGAGGATGCGGGGCAAGGCTGGTCCCGGGATGCTCTGCCCCGAGGAAAGGCACCGGAGAACGCAACCCTCCCTCGGCTGGCAGTCCACCTTAAGCCCGGGCCCTGCTCCCGGTTCCGCCTTTCCCCGTGGTTTCCGCCTCCCTGTGTTCCACCGTCGCCTGGGAACACGCACCTTTGTCCCCGTCCGCCCCCTCCCCCAGCGCCCCCCCCGCCCCCCCCCCCCCGCCCCCCCCCGTCCCCCCCCCCCCCCCCCGGGC
>JANIJG010002400.1:0-13922 GCA_024611175.1 Megaceryle torquata
ACTGAAAATATTCAAGGTATTTCTTTGAATTTCCCAAGCCACATGGAGGTAAGGAGTTAGAAAATAATGAAGTCATCCATGCCCCTTTTGCAGGTATTTTGAAGCTAATATGTTATAAAACAAAAAAAAGTTTTAACGAAAAAATCAGGTATGGAGAATGGGTTCCATTAGACAGTTTTCAAATATGTTACAATCAACTATAAAGCTACACTAATTAAAAATGTATTTGCATTACAGTTTTGGTGTTTATAGAAAGGGTGGTGTAAGCTGGATTTAAAAAAAAAAAAAAAAAAAAGTAAAACCAGAAGGTTAACTACCCATTAAGGAACATACAATAGAACAATATAACCATATAATGTTAGGGATTGGAAGGCACCTCTAGAGATCATCGAGTCCAACTCCACTGCCAGAGCAGAATCACCTAGGACATGTCACACAGGAATGCATCCAGGTGGGTTTTGAAAGTCTTCAGAGAAGGAGACTCCACAACCTCTCTTGGCAGCCTCTTCCAGTGCTCTGTCACCCTCACAGGAAAAAAGTTTCTTCTCATGTTGAGGTGGAACCTTCTATGTTCAAGTTTATACCCATTATTCCTTGTCCTGCTTAAATTATGTAAATTTATGCTCAGTTAGGAAAGAACATGAATTTCAAGGATATTGAAAGATTCATTCCAGTGGAATCTAGATTTCACCATTATTACCATCACAAGATAATCACTAGGATACTAGATTCTTAAGAATAAAAAGGTAGACCAAGTGAGCATGCAATCTAAAATATAAAAAAAACCAAAAAAAACCTGGAATTTAGAAAATGAGAAAGAAAAAAAACAAAGGAAATTGAACAGTGCTACATTCACTTACATACACAGTTATTTTGTAATAAATATATTTATATGCATAGAACAAACAGCATAGGATCTGTCTCCAAATCAATTGTGAATCAATTTTCAATATGTAAATAGCTTTATACTATTTGGTATTTTCTATAAAATATCTCATCAATATCTTATATGATCTAACCCCTAATTTTTCATTCCTGTTCTTCAGTCTTTCAAGAAAAGGAGCACTGAACCAATAAAAGTTCCATCCCAGTCCAGTAAATTGTCAACAGCAGATGTTTAAAGAAAGCACAGAAGAACAGTGTAGGGATAATTTCCCTTCCCTTATACCCACTCTGTATTATCATGCAGCAGTAGTTTATGGATTGCAGTTATTTGTGGATGGAGCGCTTAAACCGCCATCTCCAGGGATCACTTTTAAGAGACCAGTATCGAAACATATTTTTGCTTATTTTGCTACAATATACTCAATTTAGTTTTAAAATTTTTTTATTAACTAATTACTAAAATTTAAAACCAGAGCATTACTGATAGTAATAAAACCTTAGATTCACTAACATGCAACCATTACTGAACGCTTTGTTAACACTTCCATGCACACATTCATATTTTGCTATATGGTTAACTATTCAAATTTTCCTTATGGGAACAGATGGTTTCAACATAGTCAATAAGATGTCTTGAGTTATTTACATACTTGTTAGGTAAGTTAATTTATTTTTAAAGCAAAGGTTAAAAATGTTCACAGAAATGGGATTCATGTTTCCCTCCATTAAAAGCATTAAAAACAAAGCAACCATTGCAACAATAGGTAAATAGTAATTCCTGAATATACTGTAGGCCGATACCCATTTGTGTTTCAAAAACCATGGAGGAATTTTGTGTGACTTCTGTACTGTGGAAAGCAGAAGAAACAAAACCCCTTGATCTTCCACTTAGATTATTGTCAAAAAATAAGTTGTATGATAGATAAAGACTGAAATGTAATTGGTAAGACAAAGTATGGTTGTATGCTGAAGACATGTATCAAGGACTTTGAAATTTACGTTTAAAACCTTGCTCTGAAGAATGCCTCCTGTGTGAGCCTGAGCAACTAACTTTGACCCTAATTCTATGAAGAGCACTGGAGTAATTATTAGACCCACAAGACTTCATGAGAGAATAGACTTCAAAATGTGTCAGATGTTGTGCTTTTCTGAAAATGAGAGCAATTAGCACCAAAATGAAGGTGGTGAACATGACACCACACTTAATATACCTCCTTGATTATCAGCTTCAGTCATCTGCTAATGAAGACAACCTACAACACAAGCTTTTCATATAAACTGCTACAGTTCCACTGAAACAAATCAAGATATTTCCTTCTTTCTTCTAGCAGGCTGTTCCAAATGTTCACAACATTCCTGGTTTCTTCTAATTTCCCATTTAAATTAATTTATGTCCTTGTTCCAACACTAATTTAACTCAAATGCATCTTCTCCCTTCCCTCCACCTTTTTCAATCTCTATTTTGCAAGACTAAGGAAACGAGCCTCCTTTTCCAGCCTCTTCACAAGGAGCAGTTTCCAGACATTTGACAATCTTTCTTTCCACCTCTTCCAGTTTTATAAATGTATCTTTCTCAATCCTGAGCACCAAGTCTCAGAGGCCTTCTGAGACAAGTGCATCTCTACCTCCACTAGAAATACTTCACTCAAAATGTACTTGGGTAGCATTTGCTGTATTCAAGACTGCATATGTGCATGTTTTTTTCTCTGTCTTGTATAGATAAAGAGCCATTACCTTAGGAACTTTCAGCCCCTAATTCACAACCATGTTCCCTGTGCTATTAATATTCTTTCTTAATAATATTAATATTCTTGGTTCTCATGGTTCTCTGTTTTCCTACCAAATTATACTCTGATCCTCCTTTCTGTTTAGGTTGTTTTGTGACCTTAGTAATTTTTACTAGCATATGTCTACTTCTGCTCATTTTATTTATGACAATGTTAAACAAAATGGTCTGAAGATGGATCTTTGAGAAATTTCTGTGTAATGACTTCATTCCAACCCAACAGTTCCCCTTTAAGCTTCACCCAATACAGGCTTTTCTCATTCAGATCTTTACACACATACCAGTATTTGGATTAATACTCAGCTTCTGCCATTGAACTAATAACCTCTCATGAGGCACTATATTCAAAGACTGCACTGTATTCTAGATAGATGAGATCTGCTGCAGTTCACTTGTCTGGAAAATCAGTTGTATTCTCTTAGGAAAGTATCACAATAGACTCATATGTTCTGTATTTGGTAAAACTGTTTTGTATCTTAACTCATTTTTATTTACTTTCAAATCTCAGGCTCTTCTTCACTTCTGTAACTGTTCCAAAATGTAGTGTATTATTAAGGTTATATCAAAAAGTCTGTAGCTGTTAGTTTTTGTTTTCTTAAAAGAACACACATATATGTTACTTTTTTGACCACTTCCAAATCCACAGATATTACAACAGATATTCTTGACAGCAAATGAGCAAATTTACATGCAAACTTCTTCAGTGCTTCAGCCTAGAGACCATTCAGTCCTAGACAGGAGGTATGATTCTAAATCAGGCATGTAAAATAGAAGAGTTCTTCTTCTGAAAATCTGACCTCAACTATTGATAGAGAGTACTGTATTCATCTCCAAAATGGGCATACTTCTTCTGCAGTAGAATTCATCTATCTATATATATAAAAAAAGAAAGATAATAATTTAAGTCATTTTATGTCTGAATACATATCTAAAGTTTCCAAATTCCAATGTATAAAGGATGTTAGAAGTGTTTCTCAAATATCTTAAAAAATTGAGGTTTGAAGAAAATACCTCATAGAACCTGAATGAGCTCAGTCTATACATTATTCAAAAACAAGCAAACAAACAAACAAAAAACCCCAAACAAACAAAAAATTACAACAAACCAACCAAATAAAAAAAACCACACAAAAAACCCCAAGAACAAACAAACTAAAACCCAAATAAACAAACAAACAATAAACAAAATCAAAATAAAAACCACTGATCACAGCATTGAAGTACAGGAAGATTTTCAGATGTTGGAATACTTAGGCAAACCAAAAAATGTCAGTGACTAAAAGTCAAAGCCGTTCAATTTAAATTAGAATCAAGATGTGTCTTTTTAAGAATGAAGATGATTAAGGAATGGAATAAAGCCTCAAGAGAGGCAATGAATTTTCTATCAATGTAATCATATCAGAAGCTCATTGATATGTCAGACCACAGCAGTCCGAGCTCTAGCAGCATGTTGAAATGATTATTCAACTTTGGAGTTTCTAATTGTGTTATCATACTTCTAGTCCTAGGGCTGGTGAGTTTTGTCACACATTTGGAAAGCCAGCAAGGACACCTATAGTGACCAGCACTCTGCAAAAGATGTACCTCCCTAAAAATGCTGCAGACCATACTTGTTCAAAAAAGTCAAGGTAGAAGGTGTTACATGCTCACATGAAAAGGAATGGTAACTTCAGGTTACAACTGTACTGAGTAACTAAACTGCTGGGGAACCATCCTAATCACTGTAACTTAGTTTTCTTTGCTGTTAAACAGCTCCTACCAGGCTTTTGGCCCATGCTGACATGCACTCACCCAAGGAATTCTATGGGACACAATTTGATACTGTGGGGCAGGGACTATTTGAAGCCAGGGACTATTCTCTAAAGATAGTCTGGAGGCAGGAATCCTGTTTTGGACCAACAGAGATTCTACCTGTGTGGGCACAGACATTTCTGTTACAGTTTGTCCCATCATCTTTTCCTTAGTAGTAAAGGGACACATTCATTCATCTGCACAAAACTGAAGTCTTTGCTTAATTGCTTCTAATTCCTTTTGTGCTGAAAGGTAATGAAAAAGGACTGAGCCAGTCTCACAGTAACACCTGAACTGCACTGAAATAGCTGTTTTCCAAAGCAAAAAGAAAAGTAAATATATAGATACAGGTAACAAAAACTCAGAAGACATACTCAACAAGAAATTGCTACATTTTAATATGAATAAACCTAATAAATGTAAGTGCATTTTCCATACTACTGGAAGAAATACTAATGTGGATGCAAGATCTAAGATATGTAGGAGGTGTGTACATTATGGCAGAGTAATAAAAGATTTTCAAACTATTAATTGCACTTTACTTATGTCAAAAAGGATGTAAATACCTGATGTGCTTAATACCTGAATCAACATCTTGAATGCTTAAAGGGATGTACTGAAAACAGTAACAGATTTAGTTATTATTTTGATATTATGTTCCATCTGTTGATTTTTTCCCTATGTGATTGCTCTTTTAGATATTCAAAAAATACACTGAAGTTCAAGTTAGATACTTTAAAAATATGTTCAGATGTTCTAATTAGAAGTTAAAGTAATCAATTCAATCATATACAAAAATATCCCCTCTATTAAAACTGCACTGTATCAGTGGCAATATCGGAATTCTTTTTCAATTGTGGTTTATTCCATCATTCACCACAGGTGTTATTCAATGTAGAGAAGCTTTACAATGGTTCAGTTTAGTGTTTGGGATGGAGAAGGCAATAATACACTGTTGCTCAGAAGTAATAAAATCCCATTCAATCACACAGCCAGCAGAACACCAAAATCTCCCCACTCTTTTTACACCTGCAAACTGCATTCTTGTGGCAGCTTCCAGCTCAGTTGGGAGCCCCTTCCTGGGTAGAGGTACTGGCATAATGCACAGCACAGGCAGTGGCAAGTGCTAGAGTAGAGGAGCCTCCTGGCAGGGCTCTACCAGCAGCTCCATCTCCCTAATTCTTGAACTTTTAGGTCTCTAGGTCATCCATAGTATAGTAAACAGTACAAAGTCATAGATTTAAGCACATGCCATGCCAAGCACTGAGGAATAGCTTATGAAATAGTCGGGGCAAAGGGGTCATCAAGGGGCCATTCACAGAGGCAGAATAGATGAATACGTCGTAATCTGAGGAGGAAAATATTTTTACCATATAGGTGTAAACTTTATTACAGCACTTAATCTTAAGGAAAAATGGTTCATCTTTGGGACAGAGAACAGTCCCTGCCACACTCTATACAGTACCTTACATTTAGTCCTACAGTGGTAGCAGTTAGCTTACAGTGGTAGCAGTTCAACAAGAAGGAAGCAGACTCACTGCAAAGAGGTTTTTTGCATGCTTTGTTTATGGCTGATACATACAGCTCCTCAGCCAAGAGAAGTTTAAAGTGTTGCTGCTGTTTTCACTATGACATGTGAAATTTGAGTCACTATAAAGAATAGATTTACAAGGTAAATATCTCAATGGACTTATTAAAAAAAATTTAGAACATATCATTCTTATTCAAAATTTATAATGTTGATCTATGAAACTTTTCTCACAGTATTTACAAATTCAACCATTAAAAAGACAAGGAAGAATGTAAAGTGCATCTCTCAAGTCTACAGTGTACAGCAGCTCACCAAATCAACTGTATCTGTTCTGGTGTTGAGTGATAAAAGTCAGTAACAAACCTGACTTTAGCTTGAGAAACCATTATTGAGATTACATCATTAGCCATTGGAAGGGGGCTGTCCTGGCTTTGTATATGGTCTGTAATTACCCTGAAACGGAATACCTTTCATCAGGAAGCTATCTGTAGTATATCCCTCTTACAGCTGTCCTATGGCAATCAGGGCTTGGTTGTCCTACTGATGATCTTCTCACTGGCAACACTCACAAACATGGCTGTTCTGTCCCACTGCTTCCTCTTTGCACTTCATATATCTTACACTAAGTCAAATTTCAAAGTGCAGGGACATGATTTATCCTGCAGAATTTCCAGAGTCCATGAAATATCTATTCTTTCTCTGCAGATGTGCGTTGTAAACACTCTGTTCAGGTCTTCAAGACCTAGCATAATGATTAAATGACATTTTTGAGAAAGACAAAGCAAATAAAAATTCAGTCAGTGCTAGGGCCTGGAACACTGATCTGGACTTCTAGGTCCAATCCAGGAACAGAAGAAAGATGAGGAAGAATGTTCTTCAGCAGATTCATTCATTGCATGGAAAATGGACATTCCCTGGAAAGAGTCAGGGGGAAGAAGGAAGAATAAAAAGGGCAAGTTGAGATTGTTGTTTTCCAAAAAGGCAAAGATTTCCTTGAGAGCTAAAGAATATAAGTTAGTGTAGAGGCCTGAACAGAGAAAATGTTTTGTTCAAAAATGAGGCCATACTTTCAATTAAAGCTACCTGTGAAGCAAGAAAAATCTTTCGGCATAAGGTACAGATTTTGACCAGAACTTCACAATCTGCTGGTTATGCTGATGAGAAATATTGAATTTAAAAAATATTACTGTTCATAGCCATTACAATTTGAAATATGCCATGGATACTGAATAGCTATTATAAGGATTCACCACTGATTCCGTATTTGAGTAAGAAAAGCAACAAATGTGATGAAACTTACAATCTAGATGATGCATTATTTTAATTCCTGTTTAGTTCATTTTCTGGTCATAGACCACAAGCCATTTACACTAGACACTATCAAAACACAGAACAAAATACTGTTCCAAAACATTGAAAAATGAAAAAAAAAAAGAAAAAAAAAGAGAAAAAAACCCATAAAAGCAGAAAGAATACATGAATAATTGTAGTTGCTTCCCCATCTTAGTCATCTTCTTGCTATTCTTGTATAGCTTGCATGTTAAAACTCCTTATTTCAGATAGAACCCAGACATGGTAGCCTGGCACAGATTGCTACCCATGGGGCCATCAGTCATGTTAGTTCACATGAAAATGCAAACAGCATGGAATGAAATTAAGTGTGGAGCTTCATACACTGACTGCACATGTCTAATGTCACCACTGATTTACTTATATGTGCTGTCAATCTATATAGGCAATATACAAAAAGTAGGAAAACTTTTGGAGGCAGCCTGATTTGCAAGTTTGGTGGTACTCCATTTACTTAGACACAAATAAACAGTAATTGAATAACCATGTGCATATTTCCCATGCTAATTAGCTTCCCATGGGCTTGATCCAATTTCAATTCAAGTCAGTAGGAATCCTTCCACTTTCTTCAATGGCAGTTGGCTCACATCCTCAATAAAAAGCATACTGTACTAAGCAGTTGTTCTCAATAAGAAAAATATTAAAGGATTAGAGACCACAAGGGAAAAATGGGCATAGGTTGTACTGCAAGCATGGTGACAAGATAATCTCAACAAGAAACGAGCAATATTATAAACTGCAAACCACATTTGGTTATTTGAAAACTCAGCTTTACAAAGTGAAGCACATAACTTGTTGCACTGAAAAATTAATTACTCTGTTGGCAAATTTAATCCTTCAGGTCAGATGAACCTTGCCTGTTCCAGTTTAATAATATCTCCACCTTATTGATCAGGTAATTTCAGTGGGTTATTTCTTCACATAGAGGTTTTACTTGTGAAATTGAGCTTTTCCAGCTGGAAGGGGGTTGGGGTAGACTTTAGATTGAGCTAAATTGGAACAATAGGGGCTTTTCATCACTGAAACAATGAACACTAACGACAATTGTGGTTGGATGTAGAAGATTGATTTTCATGTGCCTCTACTTCCCAAATGTTAGTTTGACAAGAAATAATTTGTACTCAGCAAAATGCTGACAAAATGTCTTTTTATTGACATTTTTGGTCAATATAATTCATGATACCAAAACTGTATGTTTTTCAACAAACTAATTATCAGAATATCAACCATCTCTAGCCACAGTAGATTAATCACTAATATTTGTTCACTTGCACTGTGCTAATATTAAAAGAAAAAAACCCTGCCATTTACACTAATAAATGACAACCAGAGCAGACAATCAAAATGATGCAGTCTTGTTCTATGATATACCAAAAATTAGATTTAGAAGAGTTATGTACTCAAGCATAACTAGTAAGGAGCAGAATGCAGGTCACCAGCTAATACCCTGGTTCTGAATTTTATGTATATAATATTACTCCATATATTATGGTCTAAAAAGAAGAAAAAACCCCAAATATTTGGAAGGCCACCTAGTGTCATTCAACTGAAATGCAAGATAATGTCTTCAAATACATGTTCTCTCATAGAACAGCTAAAAAACAAGTATTCACTTTTATTTCAAAATAAACTGATCATTACCACCTCCAGAACACCACTGACATTTTGCAAGGAAAATTTATTCAGTTTAGCTGTCAATTAACATTAAAATGTCAAGATGTAATGAAATAGAACTTTACAAAATAGGAAAACAGGAAGATGGTGTGATACCAAATCTGAGTGAGGAGAGACAATCCAGTCATAGTATAGCAACATAGCAATGGCAACATGTTAACTGTAAATGTGTTCTGAGCCAAGAAGTATGTACATTTTATAGCTATTACAAATGTGAGTGAATGGAGAAGTAAATAAATACTATCTATGATACCCATCTTAATTCCTTTCCACTAAAAATAAATGCACAAATACCCTCACTCTCTGTAAGGCCAGAAAGAACAGCTCTGACTACCTGCTCTTGCTTTATAAAATCATACAGAACCTCGGTGTACTCATTATATTTAGAGCACATATAAGAAAATAATTACTTTTACACGTCTTTATTCTTCTTTTATCTGCACATGAAAATACTGTCATACATGTGATAGTTTAATTTTCTGTTTTTCAGGTGAACTTTTATTGTAGTGAGAAAATAAACTGAAAGAATCATTGTAATGCAGTAGTAACTGTGTCTTCTTTACAGTATACTGCTCACTTTTGCTCTTGTACTATCCACTCTTTACTTCAGAAATGCCTGGAGGCAAACAAATTACCTTAGTATTTATCTAAGATTATACACCAGGCTAATGGCTACGGCAGCCTTATATTTAAATTAAGGATTTAAATTTTACAGCTCCAGGCCTATGATGTTATATAAAAATTCCTATTAAAAGTACATCTGCTTTCTGATTTGACTAATGAACTCTGAGTGGGATTTACAATATTTGTAAAACTTCTTTATTCTTGCACATTTAATTGTAAGCTATAGAAAGGAAAAAACAATACAGCTTCATTAGTGCCACAATTTACTGTGGTGTCTTTTACTCCATTTAACTTTTTTTTTGTTAAAAATTAACAATTCACACTGCTTTATCAGTGACATTTCTCAGGTATGACAAAATTTGAAGATGGAACAAAGATTTCTGTAATTCTGATGGCACAGTAAGGACCTTTTTCCATTAGACTGTATCTATGGATATTCTTTCCAGCCACACTTTTATTACAGGAAAGATACAGGTCAAAACAATGAACTCATATCTGAAGCCATGCTATTTTCTTATTAGATTAAAAAATAATTAAGTCACTGTTTTCTGGTTCCAGTCTGACATTGTAAGAATTTTACTATTAAGATACCAAAAGTCTCTTAAGAGCAGTTAAAAAGTCTTATATCAAATCTGAATTTTAAATCTGAGTTCACCTTGAATTCAAACCCCCATTTCATATTTAGATCCACATACTACTTAACTCCTATAACATTTTCATTGTTTTTTTGGTGAAACTATAACCAAAGCAACAAAAAAAAAAGCAACAAAAAAGCAGCCACGGTAATAACAAAAGGCCCTGTTCCCTGTGCATTCACACCACCACACCACAGGAGAATCCCCATCATGACACCTTTGGAAGACCTAGGCTTCCATTGACAACTGCAACGATGGACTATCATGCTTGTGCAATAGCCACTCAGACCAACTATCAACAGACACAGCATCCACCTCTCAACCAACTTTTGTCTTAGAAGGACAGTTTTCACTTCCAGAAAGGGTCTCCATTGCCATTAATGGCAGTAAGCCAAAACTAGGGTTGCAACAGTCAATTCTGCATGTCACATGAGAGTCCAGGGAAATACCAGTTACTTCAGGTGCTCTCCCCAGTGACACATGCTTACATTCCTACTGCCCTAGCTGTAACCTCATTACATATACCAATGTGTTCTGTTCCTGTTTAATCCTTTCTCCTCTCCCACCAGTTGTAAAGATCAAATCCATCAGTATCACAACTCTGTTCTCTGATACATATGAAAGTAGTCACCTACTTTCAAAGTAGAAACTGGACACTAACAAGAGTGGTCTAAGTAAAAAATGTTATCTCCCCATCCTCATGTCTTTCTCACTACTTTATTTACATAAGTCTCAGTACCATTTTTCATGCTCACCAAGTGCCTGTCCTATCCTGAAGCCTAGAGGGCTTTGCCTATTTGCCACAATCAATATAGAGTATATTCCGAATGAACTATGAGGTAGGAAGATAAAAAATTTGCTGTGCAAGAAAGTGACCTCGGGGGTTCAGGACAGAAGAGTCTCTAGGTTACTTGGCCAAAGTAGTTAGGGAACAGGATTAGGACTGGTCTCATATGAGGACATCTGTTTCTGTGTTATATAACCAATGCTACATGTCAAGGTACAGGTCATTTTTAGTAGCTTTCTTAGTGCTTTTGAGAAGCTAGGTCCTGCTGGAAGAAGAGCTTCTGCCCTCCCTGAGTGTTAATTTAGCAAATAATTTAGCAAATGCAACATCTACCAGACTAGGCCAACTATGCCAAGGAGGGACTCAATACTTAGGCAGCCAGCATACCATACCAAATCGTAAGAGAGCTGGAACTACTCAGAGGTCAACACTTCTTCCCAGAATATGACTGAGATTACTAGGTTTATTGCTAACTAGGCTTTGTCTTAGATGGGGGAATCTGGGAATTACTAGGCTTTAGATCACCTCCCCAGGGAATAGCAATTGTAACAGAAACAGGGGTTCATGAATCACTAGTCTCCTTCATTTAACATTTCCTAGTCCTGCCTTTTCTTCATTTGCATTTTACACACTAGCCTTTCCCTTTTCCTCTGCCCACAGAGGCAGCCACACAGTCTCTGTGTCTAATGGTACTGGCTTTAATTCCATATCCCTCCATAGCTGTCCTTGCAAACTACCAATGTTTGTCCCCCAAACTATAGAAAGATCTGCCATTCCAAGCTTATTTCAGGCCCCTAGAGAAATAATAATCCTAACATACTGTGGTTAATAAATTCTGGAAATGGTTCTTTATCTGGCAACAAAATACAGGACATAATTTCTTCTACTTCTGAGACACTGAAGGTTAGAAATCCTGTCAGTGACTGACATGTCTCTGTCTTGACTCACGCACAGCCATCTCCACTTTGGCTTTTCTCCAATTCCATCTCCAAAAAAGGGATTATGCCACAGAGATAATCTAAGTGGTGGAAATACCTACTGTGTAAAGCAGTAAGCAGGGATGCAAGAAGCAGGCACAGTGATTCAGAAGTGGTTTTGGATGTTAACTTTCTATGCTGCTTTCTACAGAGCAAATGTGGGTGATTCAGACAAATTGATGTTGGGTAATGAGCAGATTTGAGCTATCCTGAAGAACAGAACAGGTAGCATCTTCTGATGAGTTCTTTTTTTGTTCTGAGTAAAAATTATGGCTTCAAAAACACACTTAAAATCTGGACTTATTTTAAAACCTACCAACAGAGTAATATCAAAAGAATCCTGTCTTTCCCTAAAATGTTTGGTTTTGAACTAACCATGCTCAGCAATGTTCTGCAGTGACTGACTGCTTTCAGAACATTTTAAGCTTGCATCATAAACAGAAATATCTTGAAGATTTTATGCATTACATTGAGAAAATGAACAATAATTTCTTACCCAACCTCTTTGTTCTAGAAGAGCACATACAGTATCTCATGTATTTTAATAAACATGTATAGTATAAAGTTTTTCATCTGGCATGCATCTCATCATATTCTACTGGAGAAAGCCCTTGTCTCCAAAAATTTCTAACGTTCTAATGGTATCATGTCTGGGCTATGAGTTGAGGATGGAATCTGTATTCTTTCTCAAGGGTAAACATACAATTGGACAACTTTTGACAAGCATAAAAGGATATATTGCACGTGACTTTGGAGATAGGTGATAGCCAAAGATCTTCCTGGCAAACCATATATGTGAATGTGGTACTCTGTAGGCTCAAAAGGGTCTGCACAGACAGTACCAAGATTTGGACTACTTTTACCAGTGCCTTAGTGTTACACTGCTACTACACAATTTTATTGCCCAGTAGGATTTTAAAGTAAGACCAGAAACCAAACTACCCATGATGTTGTAAGCAACACAGACGGATCCAAGCTGTGTAACTTTCTAAAATTCATAGTGCATAGTGTATCATTATATGCAAGAAAAGCAAATGAATATATAGCTAGTTTAACAATGTATGTACCTTAAACATACTCCATACTATGGCCTATATTTCTTTCAGAGTTTTACTGGGATTTTATTTCTAACAATATCAAACAAGCCAAGGTTTCTATGTCTGTACATTAGTCTCTTCTACCACCATAAATCATGGTTTAATTCAGGATAGAAGTGAATACATTATTCAGGTGACAGATATGCTCCACAGACATTTAAATATGCTTTTGGACATTTATGTAGCATTAGCAGCAACTCAAGTATTAGCTGTCCATGCAAATGAGCAGACATTTCAGTCTCTGATACTCACCCATGTAAGACAGGCTTGTGGCAGTACCTAGCAAGTCTCTTTAACAGCCCTTCAAGTGCCAGTCCAGGGCTGCAAACAAGTACATCACAGTGTATCCCACAACTCAGGGGGCAGCAGTGATTCCACCTAATCCTTTCCTTAGCACCAGACTTCTCTGAAGCAAGCAACTGAATCCAATTGCTGGCACAACTTCTGAAGTTGTGCTATCACTTTCTCTGAGTTATTTATCATGACATTCTTGCGCACTAATGTCAGTGTTCTGCACTTCCCTTTGATCATATTATAATGAAGCAGTTCCTGGTTTGACATAACTACTTATCATCATATCGTTGCATAGTGCGAAAAAAGCAAAAGTTCTAAAGATTTTACTAGTCGGGTGTAGCTAAATGTGCATATATACACAATAAAAGAGAGATTAATTCCAAAGTTGTTTGCATTATTTGCAAAATAGTATGCTCCTTATTAGGAATTATGATGCTGCAACCTATTTAATTTCATCTTTCATTTCAAAGGACATATTGTTGATAAATAAG
>JANIJG010002400.1:27349-71446 GCA_024611175.1 Megaceryle torquata
ACCTCATAGTATACTACTACTACTAATAATAATAATTAAAAAAAAAAAAAAAAAAATAATAATAAATAAAAAAAAAAAACTATTCCCAAAAGAATGACCATATTTAATTCTCTTAGAATGGTCAGTCCTGCATGTGGTTTGCAACAATTTTTTTCACCTAGTGTCTGTCCAGCCTATCTGTGATCCGTACTGTGCACTCTGTGCTTGCACACACTAACAGGAGGGTCCCACTCTCAGGAATTTCTGGTCACTACCTTAATTAATATAATTAATCATAATGGTTCCATGAAACCCAGAAGAATTAGTCTCACTCTGAAAATAGTGGGTTTCTCATTTCAATGTAAGGGATACATTTTAGTTTCATTTTTAAACTCAGGATGTGAAGTTTTAATCATTAAGATTTTAAAGTATAAAGTAATATAAAGGTATGCAAAAAACAGGAATTTCCTGGCTCCTGATCCTCTAATAATTGATTGCCTTCATAAAATAATATTACCAACTGGAGAAGATCCCTCTACTCTTCTTTGACTAACCTTGAAATAAATATTTAGAAATTTTAATTGATTTGTTTAATTGATTGGAATAATTCAGGAGACTAAGGAATTGAGCTGGTAGTTGATTTGATTAAAACACACAAATTACACAGGATTGTAATCAAATGAATACAAAGAGTGTTGTATAATTTGTGAGTCACATATATGTCAAATCACATAAACCTCAGTAGGACAGCACAAAATCATATCGTACTGTGGACATTTTCCTATTCACATTAATTTACAACAATCAGCTATTTAAAGCTATTAAAAGATATAGTTTGGGGAAAAAAACCCACCTATTAAAAATGCTTTCATATTATTTCTTAAAACCTGCAAAAGGAACAATTCTGTTCCTGCCCCCTCCTTTGCTTTCATCTTTCTGGATGAAACCAAACAGAAAATCTAGATTGAAAACTTAAAAAGACAAGGATCTAAAATAAGATGTTTTATGCTACCCAGTAAGATAATCTTAACCACAAGAATCAGAACTACACCCCACAGAAAACATTCAATAATGTCACCTGTGGTTATCATCACAGTTTAAATTTGGGTTTTGTTGGTTTGGGGTTTTTTGTGGTGTTCTTTGTTTGGTTTGGGTTTTTGTTTATTTGTTTGTTTGGGGGTTGTTTTGGTTTGGGTTTGTTTTTGCTGTTGTTGGTTTGGGGTTTTTTTTTCGTATCATAGAAATAGAAATCAAAGGTATCCAGGAAATCAGACACAAAAAATGGGGTTTTGGTTGGTTATTTTGTCGTCTTTTTTTTTTCTTTTTTTCTTTTGAAGTATTATTTCTCTTAATTTAAATATATCTGTCTGCATATTAAAGAAAGTTCAGGCCATCCTCTGTTTACTTTTTGGTCTTGTGTCTTCCATCAGAAATGTCAACATGAGAGTAAGGAAGCCTTTGTGGTGAGGTGCCTCACCAAATCCCCTTTTTAGCAGGCAGGTGTAAGTGAGACTATGCAGCTGCTTCAAGCTTAAAACATATCCCTTCATTTTGATTGGTATTTCCCAGCAGCTTCCACATCCTTATCAGTACTCACCCTTGGAGTCAAGCCCTTCATCTAGGGGATGACAGATCCTAAAAACAAAGAGATGAGACTGTCAAACCAGTAATGACCCTGTGAACAAAGTACAAAATGGGTGTGGGTTGCATTTAGAAGGGTGAGTAGGAATCGAGCAATGCATTTTTCTTTGGGTATCTTGAAGGGGGGAGGTGTGGGTTTGGGAGTTTTTTGGCCTCCTATGTTATTTTACTTAGACTAGACATCATGTCATTGGCAAGAACATACACTCTGCATAGAACCACCCTTACTAGTGCCAAAATATTACTGTGTTCTCTGGGCAGTCCATCTCTAACCATACTAATAGCCAAGAGATAATAACCAGGTAAGGTCCTACTGAAAAATTTCTTCACAGAAATGGTTGTAAAGCACTGGAACAGGCTGCCCAGAGAAGCAGTGGAGTCACCATCTCTAGAGGGATTTAAAGGATGTGTACATGTGGTGCTGAGGGACTTGTTTAGTGGTGACCTGGCAGTGCTAGGTTTAATGGTTGGACTTGATGATCTTAAAGTTCTCTTCCTAACAGAACTAAGTTTACTTAAATTTCAAGGCCTGGCTAAGGCTCTTAGTTTCTCTTCTTTATTACAATATATTTCAGCTAGAAAATGTTTCAGCTATAAGACTTTGATGTTAAGCTTCTCTAATTTTAGTGGGTTTGGATTCAAACTAGTAGCAACTGTATTTCAGAAGTCAGTATTTATGCTGCATACAGAAAAATTGTTACACTGGTCATTTAAATGTTTCACAAATTTACCCTCAATCGCTTTGCAAGTCATCTATTAAAAATAGCACTTAAATTATTTTTTTTTCTTGTAAAGGAATTTTGTTGACGTTATTTTACTATGTCATAATTAATATGATGACAGAGTAGTTGTGTTGCTTTTTATATATGTGTACTTACATAACATTAGACACACAAATTTTCTTTTTTAGAGGGAAATGCAAACACTGAGATATGAATAAAATTTGTAGAAGAGATTAAGTGTCTGTATAGACTGTTTCAGAGAAACCTTACACTTACTGAGTCATACCATATCTCTGATAATAAAGGCATATGCAAAACACTAATTAAACATTTTCATATGATTATTTAATATCAATATAATACAGATATTCAAACCAAACCACTTAACTGCTGGTGTAGAGTCAGAAAACATACCTGAATCTTGACTCCTGTGTGTTAAACAAAGAAAATAACAAATTTTGTTTCTGTATTAGAAATCCAGAAGTTAGGTCATCAAATTTCAATTACCCAAGTGTCTTTCTTTTCCTTATATATAGAGCAGCAGTTTTAAAACTGTATCAATTTCTTTCCCCAGCTGGTCACTTCAAGTGTGAAGTCCTAGTTCTCCAGTTTGGAGAACTGAAAGGCATCCAAGGTCAGCAGTTTATTTTATCACTTTGCAGTTTATAGCTCCTGCATAAATGTGTGTCAGTTGACTGTATGCAAAAATTACGTTATCTATTACCCACTTCAATATGGTAAGCCATATCCTCTTAAATGAGTTATTTCTCATAGATGGTCAGAGATTAGAATATTACTGGCTCCACAGAGCATCAGAAGACAGGCCATGCCCTTCTTTCTGCCCATGTAATACTTAGACATGTCTAAAAAGGCACCAACCATTACAGTTTCTTGTGATATACAGTATTTTATGCCATCGAGTTTTATGGTGTGTCAAGGTCTGGTGAAGTTACTTCAAGCTATCTCTGCTATCACTGAAAAAAAAAAAAAATGTGAGCATCATTACTAGAAGGCTGAAAATGTACATATTTATGAATAAAGGATTGATGTTGAAAATTAAATCTTCTGTTTATTGATCATAAGCTTCTTTCTGTGACTGGAATAGCTATAACAAGAAAACACTGGAATTAACTTCTCATAATATGAGAGAATGCACCATTTGGGGTAATGTTAGTATTCCAGGCAGTAAAAGGGTGAACAGCTACCAAACCAATATTTCTCTATTGAAACTTCATTATTTTGTATAGATAACATTGTTCAAATCCTGTTATTTCACTTGGGAGAGCTGTCCCACTCACCTGACTGGCAGTCCATACAGAAACTTCTCATATCTGGAAATGCCCCATATAACTGAGATGGAGCCAGAGCTCACCTGATCATCCCCTAGAAACTGAATAATCCTAGCAATAAAGCAAAATTACAATACAAGCAGTCCTCTAACTCTACTGAAGCTCATCACATTTTTCCTCTGCTGAACAGATGTCTAACCATGACACAGAAATTATGTGGCTTCAAAGAAAATGAAGAATAAAAAAAATTTATATTTCTACATCAATCTGACTTTTGCATTTTAAGCATTAATAGGCTGTTTTAATTAAAGCATCACCTACAATATTAGAGATAATAAAGACAGAAGGTCAATAATGAAATACCTGACACAGAGGTGTCCTGTCTGGTTAGAGGTAGGGGGAAAATACTGTGGAAAGTATTACCATTTGCATAAATTAATGTCTACACAGATTATGTTCACATAAAATGGAAGATTTATTTTCTAAATGCTTTTTTAAAAGAACAGAGATGATTCCATTTCTTATGCACTATAGGAAGAACTGTAAGGTCACTCAAAGTATATTTCCTGCAGTAGCAAAATTTTTAAAAGTTTAGTAAGATTAAATAGGTAACAGGTTATAAAATATTATCTCTATATATAATATATTAATACTCTGGAGAAAGTATTCAACAGGCAAGTATTTATTTATATATTCTATTTTCTGCAACACCTTAAAATATCATATATTTTGCTTTGAAAACTTCAGTGGAATCAGACATATAAATCGATCAAGTAACAACCTTCAAAGTTGGAGACAATGGCCACCAGTAACATCCTTCAAAGTTGGAGACAATGGCCACTTCTGTTGAACTGGAAACATACCGTAAGTACAGTCTTTCAGTATAGAAGAAAGGGTAGTGAGAAAAGGGTAGAGAGCTTCAGTCAAGGGGTCCTCTCCATTAGCATGTCTAAAAAAAAGATATTTTGTGTTGTCTATGGAAGTGTTATAAATACTGGGAGTGTACTAATTCATTCTGTAAGTCAACAAGATTCTTCTGTGTTTACAAACCAGCAATCTATTTGCCTGTAAAACAATTCAATATACATTTAATGCTTGATAAATAAGTACAGTAATAATATTGATGTACAGTTAAAGGGTACTACATTTTGGACTGAGTTTCCTAATTCTCACTTCTTGACACATATCCCTGACTTTGCATCTTTATCAATACATAAAATTACTTCCAGAGCATTGTAATTGGTTATCATTCTCCCTATGCTCCACATTTAACCTACTTCATTTCAAGCTAGGCACACTGTTTCAGATGTATTTATGAAATTCAGGGGGTTTTATAGGGAAAAACAATGGTATTATGCATGAAAATTACTTATTTTAGCTTGAACAAAAAAATTCAGGCTGTATTCACAAAATTGTGGGTTTGATGGTTTATTTCTAACTTGGTAGTCACCTTCTGGACTATGTCCTTTCATGAGCAAGTGCCTAGTTCAAGTCACTCCTCCAGCTAAAAAAACCCCTAAGTTATAGAGTGTTAAAACTACCATCACAATCTGTAAACATAACATCAATGTAGCCCTGAGAAGTTCTAAATTTTTGTATTGTAAATGGATACTAACTTTCTTGTAAACTTCAGGGTGCTATTATTTTATTACATGTACAATGGATTACTGAGTAGAACTGAATGGATTAGGAAATTCAGGGAAATTTAAAAATGTTTATTCAAGTTTTATCATGAATGTATATATACAGAAAACATAAAAAATCATTATTTAAATTGGTCTAATCCAGACAAAATATAAAAAGCCATCTGCTGAAAAGACATCAATATAAGTCAACATTGATGGTGAAATAACTTTTAAGCCACTTAACTCATCAATATGCCTGACAAGAGATTAGTATAGAACAGGGTCACTGTAGATGTGCTTTGACATTTTCTATATTTTTTTCTGGTTTAGATATTCACAGCTATTTTCTACAAAAAGGGGTAAATACTTGCAAAGCTTATTTAGAAGGCTTCAACCTTCTACTGTTTCCCATAAGCCTTCTCTGACATTTGACCTACCTCTCACAGGTCGGGACATTTTATCTGAGTTGGGCATAATTACAACTGACAGCAGCTCATAGCTTTTTTTTTTTTTTCTTAGTCTTATTTATAGAGAAAGAAGAACAGAGACAACCGATTAGAGGATTGTTCAGCAATCCAATTTGTGGCCCATTAGAGTCTTAAGCAATCTTTTACTCTTGCTGGATGGGCTCATTTGTAAGTTTATCTCATGGAAACTTTAGTCACAAGGAAAATCATGTGATAAGAAACTTCATAAACAATTCTTAATGAATTACAGTCAGAAATCACTTCAGTGGAATATGATTCAGTATCAGGGAATTCAGTATCAAGGAATAATGTTGGTATTTTTGCAGGTAGGCATTTTTTACTGTAATTCTAAAAAGAGTTGTTGAATACTTTTGAAAATTTCATTATACCTTTTTCCTTCATAAGGGTGTCATCTCATCTTCAGAGGGTCTACTAGAGATGGGTCCTTCCATTGTTAATAAAAAAGGCAAATTCTCTGACTTCATTGTCCAATTATATCTTACAGACAGATCTTAACTTTAGGAGGAAGTATGGCTCAAATAAAAATAAATTAATAAGACCTAGGCAACAAATTAGAAAAATAGGCTGTAACAAAAGTTCCTGGTAGTTCTTTATTCCAAGATAAATACCCTTTTTTGGGATAAATTTTTATAGCTATTTCTTCTTCAGATATTTATGTTTCTCCTTAGAAACAGCAATATGTATTTTAGTAGTTCAGCATCCTCTAATCCTTAGTGATTTTGTTCTAACAGAATCTTTCTATCTTTATATGAAGTTGTTTAAATAACAGTATGATTCATGTCTCAACAGCTATTGTGCATAAATCCCAAATACTTCATTTTCATTAAGAGGAAACATTCACAAGTCTATTGCAGACTTCTATTCTAAGATTCTATTTAAAATATACACATGTGCAATAACACAAGAGCCTCTCCAACAGCATCCTCCAGCCTCTTGCAGAAGTGGATCAATTGCTGTCAGGAAGACACCTCACTCTTTCCTTCCTCACCCCAGTTTTTGTAAAATAAAGTGTCCCACTGTGACCAGAGAGAAGGCAGATTTCAATCCTTTCATAAACTTCCTGCATCCAGAGAAGCCCTGTTACCTGGCAAAACTTTCACTGCTTCTGTCCTATGAATAAAAATGAAAAAAGCCACAAAAAATTGTTATTCTTAAGAAGGTCATACTCTATGAATACCATGTAAAAGGTGCACAAAGATTCACTGTTTATTATAACAGGTATTGTCATTTAATCTGTTACTCAAATAGTTCAGAAAAGCTGTCCTTTCTCCCTCCCATTAACACCTTTACCAGACTCAGTCATCAGGGTACACTGGCAACATTAAATGGAAGTAGAACCTAAAAAGTCGCTACAAGCTTAATAATGAGTGTGGCTTCAGCCTGAGGTCTGCACAAGGATTCCTACTGCTGTGAAAGCACTGACTATGCATGTACCTACATCTTCCATCCCATTGCATCCACCCCATGCATGTGCGGGTTGTATGTAGCCTTTCATAATCTGGAATTCAATCACAGTCCAGAACAAGATAGACAAGGATAGGATATTATGCGTTTGGCTTTGTCAGCATAACCACTGATGACTGAAGAATAGACAGGTTTGAGCCTGTCTGAAAGTGGTAGCTAGTTTTGATTTCCCTTGTCAAATGAATAATGTAGACCTACAGCCTTAGTTCAGAAAGCGGTGGGTGTAGGTTTTATTTTGATTTTCATTTATTACTCTTTTGGCTCTGATTTAGATAAAGCCCAGGTTAACTGTGAAGCTACTTTACAGCTACTATTTAAGCATTAAGATTACTCATTTCACCCACAGATGTTTAATATGACCCCATTTATTAATGACAGCAAGTTGTTTTTACCTGAAAATCTCTCCTAAAATAAGTGACATGATTTCTGATAAAAGACATGGTGCAGCTAGGATAAGAATACTTTGTAATGTTTTTTATTAGTTGGAGGAAACTATTTCACTATGCTGTAAATTAAATAGAAGTAGGCCACATTGCATGAGGCAGTAGAAATAACATTTTCAATTACTGTTGCATTACTGTTCTGTACAATCCCATCTTTGACAGGTATATTTTTTTTTCTAAATTGTATAGAATAAAATACTATCACACACAATAATAACATAGTAAGACAGGTCTAAATAAAAAAGAACAAAGGAATTTCAACTGAACATAAAACTATTTTCTTGTCATTGTAACAATTAACATAGTAAAGAAAATGTTTTCAACAGTTTTACTGAATGTATTTGACATTATTTTAATAGTAGAACTGTAATTGTAATTGTATGCATAGTTTTATACTGCTTAGTATATTTACTATATCATTTCACCACAGTTTTCACTACATTTCCTTATTAAGAAACATGGCCAGTTAAAAGGGGAAATGGTCACTAAATAGCAGTAAAATAGTTGTGACTAAAGATGTAAAGAAGACTTATAACAAAAGAAGAATATCATAAAACCAGAACAACTCTTAAGTCTGTAATGCAAGTTCTATTTATTAAACTCTATTTTTTCATACTATTAAGTGCACCTAGAGAAGACCATACCTACTTGCCCTGTATCCTACTGTGGGGAAGGATTAATACCAGTGTGTTAGCACTGTCAGATATGAATACCTTAGTAATTTCAGAAGAAACTCATATTTTCTTTCTATGCCTCACCAGGTGGGAAATTACTTGGGGTTTTTTGTACTACTGAAGTAAAATTTCTTGGGAGTATTGCAGCTTGTTGCTGCTCTGATTAAATGAACAAGTGAATTCAGCACTGAAATCCACCTCCATATTCATCTTCTGGGTAGCACCTAACAGGGCTACTAATTCCCCTTCTCAGGGGGATGATAGGTGATGATGATCACAGCCAAGACAGGTGTGTTAGCTTAGGTAGTTGAAGCTGTTTCCATGGAGACCTTTGAAAAATCACAGTTAAAGCCTTAAACATGCAGAGGAAAAAAAAAACAAGGGAGCCATCTAAGCTGGGCAGTAGGAAAAGCAAGTGTTTAGACAGTGATCTTTTAGCAGACTTAGGCAGTTATCTCTGAGGCAAAAAGAAGTACCTAACACTTCTGAGCATTCACAACTATACATCCTCCTTTGCAGACAGACAACTGAATAAGGCTATTTCAGGCATATCCTACAGCAATGCTGCTCTTTTTCCTTTTCCAGAAGCCAGTAGACAGAGCAATTATAGCACATGTGCAAGGCACAGGTCCCCACCTTCTCTGCCAGATGCAGAACACAAATTTAAAACAGAAGTCACTCCTCTATAAATACTGCAGTAATACATTCAGGTATTTGTAAGTTCTTCTGAATGTTCTTGTGCTTATAGAAACTGGAGGTCTCCCAGAAGACTATTTACAGCACCAGGCTAGACTTACTTTTACTTTCTCAAGCACACAGAAGTATAAAAGAAATATTATGGAGCTCTGAATCCAGCTTCCTGCTACTTCAGTCACCAAATCTTTTATTAACCTGCCAATTTCTATCTTAACAGTTCTTTAAATTTTAATTCCTCCTACAAGAAAGCAGGACTTTGTTATCCTAATGAGTTAAAAACCTTCAGATTTCCAGCCTGTGTTTATTCCTGTCTGTTATTTAAACTCAGTTTTTCATATCCCAGTAGTGTCTCTCACTTTAATTACTCCTTTTCCCTCTCCTGCGTTCACTGCTCTGCATACTTATACTTGGTAACCCTATGCCCTCTTTCTGCTAGGTTAACCAAAGTAATCTTTTCGGTGAGAACAAATAGGGTTAAAACAAATTTGAGTTATTCTTCTTCCTCTTTTATTAAAAGCAAAATAATAATTCTCTTTTTTTTTCCTGTTCCCACAGCTCCCCCTCCTGTTTCCATCTATTCAGACCACTGGGAAAAGGCAATAGCACCTGAAACAAATTCCTTCACTGTCCCAGTATGGAATTCAATGTGAAATGCAATCTGTCAATACTCGGTGAGTTAAATGTGCTAATACTCAATTATGCTCATATAATTGAGTGAAGACACGAGGACGAATCCAGCCCTTTTGTTCACCTGTGATACCACCAGGCCAAATTCTGGTTTCCCATATATGTAACTATTATTCTGGATGAAAGTTTGTACTGCCATGAGAGCAGAATTCACCCTCTGACCCCGCTATGTAGGTTCTCACACCTTTTGCAGTTATCTCACATCTGTTCAAAAGAGAACTGACCTATATGTGTGGGCAAAGGTCTCTGCAAGATGATGTATTCCCCCAAGAGAATGTCATGTCATGTCACGTTACATCATGTCATGTCATGCTGATGTAAGACACATATGAATATGCATATGTGCATATGCAGCATTGCTTATATTGTAAAATCTGGTTAGAACTGTTTTCTTTAAATTTATCCTTTACTATGAAACCTAAAAATTCCAAGAACTTTCAAAATCTTTTCATGATTTTCAAAGCTGTATTTACTGTTTGGATATCTGCTCTCATGTAAAAGTAACAAGAACTAGAAGTTCAAAAGAAATTTGTGAAATCTCAAGGTAATATGTATTTTAAATTTTATGTCTTTAATGCTGTAAATGTACACTTCTGAAGCAATTGATATAAAGATATTAACTTACAACATTTGCCTACGGACCTAACAAGTGAATTTTTGTACCCTTAAGTAAATATGGAGTCATTTCATAGCCTGTCATTTTTGGTTTTTTACATGTGTCTGTATATCACATAGTTTCCCATCTTATACAAAACACTTTAGAAAAAGTTTGTATTAGTGTGTATAAGCATCTATAAGGATGCAATAACATTTCCCAGTTAAGGCTATTCTGCAGATCGGGATCTAAGTATCACCTTGAAAATTGAAGCCTAATTTATAAATGGATATATTATTTTAGGTCCCTGTTTTTCTACGGAAAAAAAAAAAAAAATTAGAAAGGAACTGAATACATAAGAGTCTAACTCAACTGGAGACCTCCTCAGTATAACATACCTCCATCAGCTTCCATTCTTCTATTTCTATAACTGAAAGCACTTCTTGTTGCAATATTTCTGGAGCCAGACTGATTTCTGACAAGCTGTAGAGGATACCAGGAGAACTAATATCTAATTCAGTAATGAACATATTATAAGACATTCTTCAGTCTGGACTGCTGGTATTTCCAGAAGATCTGTTAAGTAACAAGTATCCCTCGTGACATAACTAACATTTTTCTGCTTTGGGCCTATATATTAAAAAAAAACCAACAAAACAAAACACACAAAAAAAAGAGGTATTGTTATGAGCAACTTTTTTTTAAATCCATAACACATGTATGACAATAAGCCAATGATCAGGAATACAACTACCAATGTTCTTCACCCCTATAGTTCCACTCCCTCATCTCATCTCACTGATACATTCTGTTCTGCAACCTACAAATGCCACACATCCCAAGCATTGTCCCACCAACATCCATTGCAACACCTACACCAAGCTACCCAGCACAATGACTGCCCCATATTTATTGTTTACTAGGTCCTCATATATCTCATTAAGTCTCAACAACACATTTCCTCTAGCCTGCCTCACTTACTACAGCAAAATCTATTTTTTTCAGGATGCACTACAGGCCAATACTCTGGTTATCAGCAGAAAAAATAGTGTGCTTGAAGATCTTGTTAAACAGCGGATTATTTCCCTACAGTACATTGCGGGGAGTAACCTGTCTATAGCGTTTCTGTAGCTTTTTCATACATTAAATATGTTGACAAGTTCCCTTAATGCAATGGTGGATGCCTTAGCAGTAAGGAGTGGAATCACAGGATCATAAAATCATAGAAACATCTGGGTTGGAAGAGACCTTTACGATCACCTTTAAATCCAATTGTTAAGTCAGCACTGCCAGTTCACCACAAAAGCATGTCCCTAGGTACCACATCTACATGTCTTTTTAATACCTTCGGGATGGGTACTCCACCACTTTCCTGGGCAGCCTATTCCAGTGCTCAACAATCCTTTTGGTGAAGAATTTTTTTTTTCCTAATATCCAATCTAAACCTCCCCTGCCATGTTCTTGATGTTTTAGCGGTTACATGCAACATGATCATGTTTGCCAACATTGGTTAGGCATCAGAAGAATCTGGAGAAAACATCAGTTGAGGCCCAGAAAATGTATCTTTGGTAAGACAGTTCAGAAAAAGGCAGGCCAGGATGTCCATGTGGAAGAATCAGGATAGCAAAAATGTTGGGCAGATATAAAATAGGAAAGGTAGGCCCAGGAGACTCCTACATTTGATGGCCTGAAGTACTCATACAGCTTCACATATACTGTTATTAGTATCTGAAAGACTCTCAGATTCTTCACATTCGCAGCATTCATAGATACTACCTAGTAAGTTAAGCTAAAAGCTTTTAGAAGCCTAAAAAGGGCTTGCACACAAGGAGTCAGATTCATTTTACCTGAAAGTAGAGAGCCTACTAAGAAATTATTCTGTTCTGGTTTTCTATGTCCTGCCATAGTCAAGAGGAAGAGACAAGAACATCCACAGGCCAATTCAAACCATCTAGCTATGACAAGAGAATAATTGCCTTACAGAATCTGGGTCCACTGCCAATAAGAGACAGCTACTCTTGGGTGGGTGCACAGCTCTTTGTGACTGATGTCAGGACACAAATCCTATGCTATAGGACATAAGTTTTCTCAAGGAATTGTTATTTCCAGTGTAACAAACTCCTATTGAAAACAGTGGGAACTAGGCACCTCAGTAGCTGAATACCTGAAACACTAAATATACCTTTAGGTAAAATAGAACAGAAGTTATAAAATTATAATAACAAATATTGGGGAAGGCAACTACAGTACTATATTATTTATGAAATACTTGCTTTACTTGGAAATTCATCCAATTCATCCTATTTGGGAATAGCCAAGTACAGAAATACAAATGACCCTAAATACACTTGTGCAGAAATGCAGACTTAAGATATTTTTTTCCCTTTTCCATCTCAGCCATTTAGTACACATATATCATAAACACAATGCATCCATATGTTGCCAACCTTCCAGACATTCTCAGCTTCTAAATAGCTATGATATTTGCTAATACAGACTTCTTGTTCAGGAGAAGTCTTGGCCTACTTAGTTGACAATCCATCACTGAAGTATATCATCTCTGTCTAATGAATACTAAATGCATATGAATAAATCTTTTTCATAAATAAATGGAACATACAAGCGGCAATCCTAGCTTTAAATGTTAAAATATGGAAATCTTTTTATGGTCACAGAGCAATACTTCTAAGGTTAAGGCCTGACATTAAATCACCATTAAAGTTTGCTATTTCAGGCAAATCACCTGTCAATAAAGAGCAAATAAATAATATTTTACTTCCTAGGTTAAGTAGAATTCCTGAAGCTGAAATATTACTAATTTCTTCCTTTCTCAAAAAGTAGCTTTTGCAAAGAAAAGAAAGAAAAAGAATGGTGAAGTGGATGGAAAAGAACTTGTGAAAATTATGTGACTAATTACACACCCAGTCTCTAAAAAATAGGAGGTTGGTGGTGGTAACCTACATAATATTGCTGCTGAAGACTTCTTCCTATGCACGTGTATACTCTAAGAAACCTTTTAACTCCAGCTTCTACCTTAACATAGCAGAATGTCTCATTGGCTTGCAGATGCCCAGGGAACAGTTCTGAGACAGGAGAAGAAACAGTTCTCAAACTGATAAAAGTCATTTAACTTGATGTCATTCCAAACAAAATTTGGGCAGCCAGAAGGAAAGATTTGTTTCAGAGAGCCAAGAAACCAGACAGTCACATCAAAGGAGCAGCATATAAATGCTGCTGGCATATTTATATGATCTCAGATTACTCGCACTGCCAGACTAAGAAACTGCTGATTTAAAACTATCATCTCTGTAGTTTCTGTCCAAATAGGAAGGGTTCAGCAGCATCTAGTGTTTGGTAGTTGCCAGTAATCTAGTGACATGCATAATGCACACCAATCCAGCAGTTTGTAGGAGTTAGAATTATATCACCAACAAGAAAAAAATATGGGTAAAGTGGGGGAATATTGAGAAGTATTTGTGTTTTACTCCTTGTGCAGTGTCCAGTTGAGGAAAAGCAAATTAGAATCATGGAAGAGAAATCACTGGCAACTTTTCTGACAGTGGCTTATGTACAATACGGTAATCTGTTCTCTCAGAGAAAGGGACATGGGATTGACAAGTGACTGCCACAAATATATCTGGAATAACTGTGGCAGAGTAATATAATAGTCATCAAGGGAGGATTTATCGCAGGATGCACTTAAAAAACTAGGAAGGCTACAGCATGGAAAGACTGCATCCAGTAACTTTTTCTAAGCGGTGTAGAGAATGAAATTTGAGGCAAGGTCAGCAGTTTTAACAGCTGCCAAGATGGGCAATACTTACAGACTGTTCTGATCATCTTCTCTGCTTGTCCACACAACACAAGCTATAGCATTCCACCTAATGATGGCTTGCAGAATTAAAACATATATAACTATTATATCTTATCTCATACTTGATTTGACATGCTGTAGGTGTTTGGAAAGTAACATGAAATAAGATGAACAGGATATGAAGATAGAGTCACTTCCAAAGCCATAGAGTGGCCACAGTGCAAAGATTTCCACAAAATGTGGGTCATTTATCTGCTGACTTACATGTGATTTTTAACACATATTATAAAAGTAATGAAAAAAGGTACAATGTTCAAGTACTCACAGTACATGTCACTGAGTCTAGGGACTTATCTGAAGCTTCCTAAAGGGAATGGGACACTTTTCTTTCATTCCAGAGGGATTTTTAACTATTACTTATACACAGTGTTGCATGTAGGCACAGATCTTATGTCCATATTCTCTTACAGATTAACTGTTTTCATGAAGAAATAGTTTAAGAAGTGTTACTCTGATAGTAGTACTCCTCTGTACCAGCGAGAATTTCTTCTGTGAACCTAATATAGACTTTGGAATCTACCAAGTGAAGGAGCATAAAAATTAATTTTCCATAATAATGACTAGATAAATGCAGGCACTTGGCCTAAAATCAACTGCCTTTCTTTATGGCAAGTAACTATTTTATGACTTCAGAATAATACTGTTCACATGCAAAACTCCACTTTGAGTTACTATTCATCATATAGTAATAGTCTTCACATCGTTCACCTAGGAAATACAACACTTAGAAGCAACAGTAGAAGTGGTATTCTGTCCCCACAACCTCTTCAATGGAAAACAACATTAGGGATTTCCAAGCCACGGGTGGTTTTTCTTTCCTTTTATTTTATATTGTCTTTTTCTACTTTAAATAAAACAATGGATTTGCACATGTTAATGCATGTGAATAGATACATGTTTAAGATCTAAAGCACAGATGGTATTGGAGGTAAGCCAACTTTGAGGCTTAATTTGTAGCGTGAAGCTTTTTGTAGAACTGAGCTGCTTTCAGAAGCCACCGTTGGTCCCAAGAAGCAAAAGACACAGAGTATTCACAGGCATGGGGGAAGATTTTTGTCTCTGTATAGGCTGACTTTAGATCTATGCTGTAGTTTTGCCAGATTTCCAGCATGCGGTTGTTATGCAATGACACATCTGCTCTGACTGAATGAAATGGCTATATCTTAGCTCCTGCTTCGATATTCTTTTAATATCATGATTTCCTGAGACAGAAGCAGAAACTGGCTGGAACAAGGGATATGAAATTTAGAGGAAAGGTATCCAAGTTAGTGAAGGTAAAAATAAATACGCAAAATGGCTTTACTATTTGAAATTTATTGAACTTAGATATGTCAAACATGAAACATGGTAGGAGATGAAATTATTTCTCTCTCAGAAGATCTCTCTTTTATTCTCTTTCATTTAATTTTCTGACACCTTTATAATGACAAGCCCTTAGCGAGCGTCCTCAGCACATGGCCACTGTGGTGGTAGGTTCTGCTTTTCCTCAGAGGACAGGTAGTACAATCATTAAAAAGGACTTGCAGAAGAAATATAAAAGCTCCATTTCTGTTCTGTTACTGACATGAATTTCCTGAGAAACTAACTTTTGTATGAAGTAGTTTTTTTCTGTGCTGTTCTTATGCTTCTGTAAAATAAATGCAATTTTCATTTCATTTTTAGTGCCTGGGTGTTCAAATAAGATTCTTCTAGGTAAAGGACAGAAATGCAAAACCAGACAATTTTTGTTCTAAATTGACTATAATATTAACTGATGAAGCACTAAAATGAGGGGGGAAAGAAAAAAAAAAACACAAACCAACAGTAATCAAACCAACATTCCTGACGGTGCAGGAAGTTATGCAATTTGGTGAAGATAGCATGAAGACTAGGAATGAAATCCAGCCTGATTACCTGAAGGCCAACTGAGTGCCTGCATCTTATTGTGGCAGAAGCACCATCCTGATAAAGGCTGAAACTTCTTGACTGCTGAGAGGGTGAATTAAAAGTAACAGCCATAGGTTTGGAGTCAAGCAGCTCAGTCATGTGGTGACTAGTCATACACACATTTTGTTCAAGGGACAGGAAAGGAGGGGTCCTTCAGTCAACAAACAAGGCCCTCAGCCAATGAAACATTTGAGTCAAGAGAAGTTTCTAGACTGCTGACTATATATGACTACAGATCAGATTTGACTAGGGTAAAAATGGAGACCCTGTTGGAGGGCAAATTAAGCCAGTTCTCCTTGGAACAGTGGGTCTGCAGTAAGGGACAGATTGAGAGTCTGCCCAAGATAACTCCTTTAAAGTCTGAGAGCTCTCACCTTTTAGGTGAGTAATATGAGCATTTTGAGTTATCATCCCTAAAACTTAAGCTTAAAGTCTATGTAGTATTAAATTTAAGTCTGTGTAGTAGTAGTTCCATTTAACAGACACCTGAACCTATACTTTACTAATGATTATTGGAGTGCTAAACAATTTTGATTAGCATAGATCTTATTTCCAGCACTTGCATTGTCCATTTTGAAAATTCTGCAGCACTTATCCACTAATTAAAACCTGATTCACTTACAGGGATATTGTGATATTAAATGAATCTATGTAACCAAGAGAGATAAAAGGAGGTATAAAAATGTTGCAAAATATGTTAAATTCAGCCTTAAGTAAAGACCTGGAATATAAATCTCTGTGTCACAGAATCCTCACAAATACCACATAAGGGATTTTGGTGTTCCAATACCATTCTCCATATGGGAGAAACTTGACAGTCCAATTGTTCCATTAGGCAGAACAGCCTTACTAGTGAAAAAAGGACACCAACACGGAACAGAAACTCATCTTCACTTCATGCATCAACATACCCTCTCCTTCCAGGTAAATAAAGTCCAACACAGTTAAACTCTGTCCAAATTCCAGTTTTCTTAAGGTCCTGCATCATATATCTTAGCTTGTAAGCACTAACTTATGAACAAAGAAATACACTTCATCACATAAAGAAAAATGCATTCCTTAGTGCTCTAAATACTGAAACTAATGGAAGTTTATGTGGGCTTAGAACCCAAACTTCATTTCTGGTTTTTTGTTTCAAATTAATCAGTTTTGTGCATCCAAATGCCAATGACATTTGTCTAAACAAATAAATAAATAATCAAGAGGTAACAATATTTGCTCACAACTCCAATTGTATAAAGTATTATTACTAAAAGAAATCCTCTATAATTCATGGATCTAATTACTATTCAGTCCTCTCCACATTGACTCCACTCTTCTCATAGCATGTTCTTTCTCTGTCATTGTGTGCTATCATTGGAGCTTTGCTCTAAGAAATAGCAGTCTAGTATCTCTTTTAATTTCATCAACTCTCTACTGATTCTTAAATGTCAATTAAATGAGTTTTCAATCTCACCTGTATTTTTCAGCTTCCCCATCAGTATTCTGGGTTTTTTATAGTGTATAATAACTTAATTTTGGAAGACATTTTCACATGTAATGCTTTCATACAAAGTGTGATTTGTTGCATTTCAGTAATATTTAAGAAATAAAATTTTCATACTGAAATATGCCACAAATCATCTGTAGCTAACTTGTAGCTTCATAGTTAACCATATATCAAATCATTCATTTTTATCTCAACTTGGCACATTTGGCATAATAAAGCTGTTGAAATGTATATTCTTTTATCAACTGTACACCAAATAATTTGTGGATCAAATGCACAAAGACAACAGAATTCTAAGGATGCATTTGTTATGTCACCACAGATCAGTTAATAATGCAGATGTCTAATTATGTAATTAGATTTAATATTCAAATGCCACATGGGATTAAATTAATTGCAAAATGGATTTTAAAATCTATCCTGGAAAATTAAAACTGTTCAATTCATATTTCAAATACTGTAAGTGAAGATATAAAAGCATTTAAGATACCACTAAATGCAAATTAATGGAGAAATACTTTGTATATACTTTTAACAAAAACATATACATCAAATTTATAGTCCATTACTTTGTCTAGTGAAGAGTAGTAATAATCAAGCTAATGTAGAATTCTAATTTTATCTGGAACAGGATATAAAGAAAAGCAAATAATGTTGTACTAAGTAAATGTAGCCTGCTCTAAAGAAAAGCAAAAATCCTAGTTAGACAAGATTATATACTACATCTTTGTAAAAATTACCTAGAGAATATGCATGGTGATGCTGATTAAAGCATGAAAGAACTATTTCAAGTCATGTAACTCAGTCATAAATCAAAATAATAATTTGTCTGAATTCTGATAATCAGCAAGAAAAAAAAAAAAAAAAAGCGATATTTTGCCTGATTTCACACCAGTATTTCAAGATGACCAGGAAAATCTTCAAACTCTGAACAGAATCTGAACCCTACCCATTACAACAAAAAAAGACTGGTGAAATCAAAAGTCCGAGTATACATTTTATTAACAGATACTGAAAATAAAGGGGTCCAAACTGTAGAGTCAAATACACTTCACTCAGTGAGAAATCAAGGGGTTCTCTACACACATGATGCACCAAATACAAAACCTATTAGAAGTTAGAGGGAAAACTCTCACTGATCACAGTGTGCTTTGGATTAAGTACTATCAGGCCCCCTCAAAAATCATAAAATAATTATTTTACAATGGTTAGCTTACAGTAAAGGTACCAGACTGAATGGTGCACGGTTCCTGCCTCAGTATGGGCTGGGCAGAAGCAGGACCTTGCTTGCAACAGTTTAAATGGCTCCATAGACCTAGCTATTAAAACAACCAGTTCCTAGATGCAGTATCAACTAGTCAGAGACCACCTTCTTTCTATCCTTGATCGTCTCAGAAAGCAATCCAGAAAACACATCACCTGGGACAGGCTCAGCAAGAGATTCTTCTTTCTTCCCATTTCCCACTCCCTTAAGCTAGGCCCCTAAGAAGTTCTAATTATTCATAAGTTGATAGTTTAAGGTACTAAGAAGCAGAATCTAGCTTTTTTGATTACTGGATAAAAATAATTTTAAAACCTGATCAAATGATTTCACTGGGCATTGAAATGACACTAAAAGTAATATCTGAATTGGGAAGGCTGAGGCAGGTAGATGACAGATTTATGACTTTTCAAACTTTCATAGTACCACATCTACTCCAAGGATATTTCAGAATCAGAGAAATAATGGTTGAAGTCATATAGTCCAACCTCTTGCCTGACATGGGACTAATAATAACTCTAGATCAGTTTGACTACCACTTTGGCCAAGTTTTCCAAGAGATATCCATTTCCTTACTGGTGAAAATTTTTTCCTAATGGTGAGTCTGAACTTTTTAAGATAAATTTATGCTCATTACTGTAACAAGCAGTACTTTGATCCAAAATAAGTGTGACAGGGTCTTCCCTAAAGAGGAAGTTGTATTTGAGGTATGTTTCTGTAAAACATTCGCTTTTCCTTCACAACGATTCTGCATGTGACAATGAAGACTACTATGTGTGGCAATAACAATCTAGCAGAACCAAATATCTAAACTATTTTTACCAATTCACTTTGCTGAAAAACACAATAGGGAGAGGGTACATCTGCTTCTTCCTATCCCCTGTCTTCACTGTTAATCACTGTAATCTGGAGTATGTAGGAAGCAGGTTTGTAATATTTGTTTAGGCTTAGTTGTGGGTGACCTATAGAAGATAGCGAATATTTGTTTCTCTGCAAGGATGTAAAGCATATGCTCCACATGAGTTCACAGTAAATTTAAGTCCATTTCAGTACCTGAGTATAAAGAGCCTGTTTAATAACAACTTCCTCCTGTTCCAGTTGGAAAGGTTTCCTTGTTAGAGAAGATGGTCTTCATTCTTTACATACTTTGTGTACCTTTTTTTAAAAGGTCTTACATTATTTTTTATAAATTTTTCTTTAAAAAAAAAGCACAGATAAACAAAAGATATTCAGACAGAAAATTGTTGCTGACTGAAAATACCTCAGCAGTATAATTTCTGAAAAAAAGCCTTAGTTCAGAATTTTATTTTTTAAAAGAATACACTGACTTGACAAAATTTTCAAAGAAAACTTTTGAAACACAATATGACTGCCATTCCTCTTGGAGACTAAGTGGTTCATTTCAATCTTTATATTAACCCTATATATACTATATTGTCACTACAATAAAAGTCAAAATTAATCAAAATTATACATTTGAAAATTTGTTTTAACTGCTTTGATTCGAAAAGTAACACAGTCAAAGAACATGCTGTGAGATCACCAAGCTGAGAGGCAAGTGGAAGCTTCTGCTTCCCTTTGATTCATAATGCAATTAATTTTTAGAATGTCATAATTTTTCTCCAAACAGAAATGCCAGGTCCTGACCAGCTGGGCTGATTTGGGCAACAATACTTATTTCTGTAGTTTGCTGTCTGATTTTACCATCTTTTGAGTGTCAGAGTGAAACATCAGAATAAATGATCAGAAAAAGTAATTCAAAAAGAATTAAAGTTTTTTTAAAATCTCCACAGTTATCGTTGAGCACCTGCTTCTTCTATAGTCATATCAGCTGCATGTTTACCTTGACTTCTGCTCTTACACACACACACTCCCACCAATATGGAGTTGGCCACCTGCCAAGACAAGAAATACAGGAGAGCACAAAAGGACCCAATTCCATTAGGTACATAAGGAGTGCCAGATGTGCAGATGTTGTAAATTTAATTCAGCATCTAGATTTTTGCAAAACATTATTTTTAAAAAAAGGGACAGGGGAAAAAAGAAATTTTTTCTTTTTTCTGAATTGCATTTAACACGTAAAGTGCTGATGGTCAGAACTAATGCTCTCTGGTGTGTAAGGTGATTTTAATTTCCCAAGCAGGCATATTCTGAGTGGCACAGTTAAGATTGAAAATGAAACCTGTGCTGTTTATGACCAGCAAAAACATGTCCCCTGGGGGACAGGGTGTAGTGGAGCACCGGCACTTTCAGCATGAGAATACTCATGCACCTTGGCCCTACTTTGCAGGCATGAGATGGAGCTTAAGTCCTTCCCAGCTCCCTCTAAATCAGTTTCAAGTGGTGAAATTAATACCAGCTGTGGGTTGTTTCTTGCTGCTCCTTGTGGAGCACCTCTGTGGACTGGTCAGGTACAACCAGTCCTTGATGTCACAGGAAATTTGGTCTAGCTGATGGGTACTGACAAAGATTTGTGAGGAGATTAACCCAACCAATTTAAATAATTCTCTTTTCATCAGAAAATTAATATAGAAAATGAACAAATATTGTGTGGATGGCTCATTAAAGAGCCTATGACAGGGTACCATTCATTTTCATCTTACGTGTAGACCAGCCCCATCCTGATACTTCTCTATTCTGATTACTAATAATAATCTTTTACTGTTCAGCTCTCCTGAACAAAGTTTTATTATTCCTAGAACCAAACAACATCTTTAAATTCCCAAAACTGTAAATTTCATTCAGTATGTCAGGATTCCTATGCCATGTAGTACATCCTATTAGTATGTAAAGCTTAAACTAGTGTGTTGGAAAGTAAGTCATAAATTCTTGCCTCCTATTCTTCTTCTGTCACTCTGCTGCTCCTGTTTGTTCTCTCACCCAGGTACAAATCATCCCAGTCTTCCAGCTCTGTCTCACTCACCAGTGCTATCTGATTCCTGCTTTCTGCCATAGAAATGCTACTCTAGGCGGACCTCAAGATAGGAGGTGTACCTTCAGTCAACCCAAATGAATTTAGAATCCCTAGCAGAAGCCTGGACAATTCTTAGTACCTGATACAAAACAGAGTAGCTGCCAAAGCACACTGGGAACTTTTCGTCAGAAATAATCCTAAAACCATACCACAGGAAGGACCAAACACTCTACTTATTTATGCAGACTTACATGATATTCTGCAGTGTGGAGATCCAAACCATTTAAACCATCACTCTTGGCCTCCATGACAAAAAAAAATGTCTGCCATTCTAAGCAGAGAGATACTTAAAATAGGAAAACATAGACTTAGTGGGTTTTTCTTAAGTACTCATCTGTTTCATGAGCTCTCCTAACCCAGTGATGTGAAACCTGGCATTTTCTGAGGATCAGCATTTCATTACGTCATGGTCAAACTTCTCTATGGAGGTGAAAAATTACATGCATAAGAGAGCTTAATGGTAAAAGCATTTCCCTAAGGTGACAAATATAGTCTTCCCTGCCTTCAGTTTAGAGCCTATCCTCCTACTCCCATAATCACTATATTCAAAGCAAGCTCCCTTGAACTCCAGGCTCCGGATTATCCTCTGTAAGAATGCTCTTCACATCCTATATTGAAATGAAGTCAATTTGCAGCCAGGAATACAAGAAATGTCAGACAGAGGAAACAAGTCAGTGATACTTGTATAGCACAATAGAGAGGAAACCTGAGTTCTGGCTCTTAATTTCTGAAGCTGTTTAATAACCCATCAAGCCATAAGCCAAGCCTAGCTCTCACTGCTGTGACCCAGTAGCAGAGCTGGAGTGTTCTTCCCAGAAGTGGTGGTTAGGTCTTTCTAACAAGAAACAAAATGACAGGGTTCAAATCTCTTCAGAATGAAGTAAACTTAGAGCTGAGGTTTCCTTTCTCCAGGGCAAATTCTGTGATTACTCCACAATTATGTAAATGGCAGGCACCACATGTTCCTCTGGCTGCCTTTCTGAATGGATTCAGATCTGTCAGCACTTGTTAGACAAGCTCATCTAACAGTTACTAGATATCCTGGGGATACTTGACAAAGAGGTATCTTGCATTAGAGTGGGGTACCTTACTCCCTCACCTAAGATTCATCTGAATGTGATGGTAGCCTAAATATATATGCTTAGGGAGATTTTGGGTTGGCTGGCAAAGTAGTTACTCTGTATCTTAATAATGAGGAGCCCAAAAGATCCCTGTGACCCCTCTTCTCTGCAGGGACTGGGGAAGACTACACAAGTATTAGAAGCTGGCTTGCCCTCTGAGACAGTGGAAGACAATGCAGGTGGGACTCAAAGGCAGGACAGTCACTTTCCCATAACACTGAGCCCTCTCCAGTACATCCTGAATAAAAATATCAACTTGTGCAATGGAAAAGCTGCAAACAATTTTGTGTATTTCTACATGCAATAACCAAAAAAAGAAAAGAAAAAAAAAATTAAAAAAAAAAGAAGAAAAATCATAGTGACTGCATCTCCTTAAATATAATTTCAGACCAGTTCATTGAATTCTTTCATATACACCTTTCTTCCTTTTTCACTGCTCTTTAACATCTTGCATACAAAGATGGAAATGCCCAGGTCTGCATCATGTCACAAGTTCTACTTTAGTATATAGATTATTCACCAACATATATCCACATAAAGCACACTTACTGTTTTCTTATATTAAAACCATAGATGATATTAACAATTCTGTAAAGTGAATATCTTGGGATAATGTACTCCTGTGAAGCCTCCTATTCAAGAGCTTCACCTCTATCACACTAGGGTTAATACAAGAGGTATTTCAAATGTATATCACTAACTCCATTGTGCTGTCTTTATGTTGAAATAAATGAAAAGTCCTGTGAAAGCATTAACAAATTGGTAAGATAACTTGTAAACTGCAGAAAACTGTCCTTTTCTTACCAGCTTCCCCAAACTCCACAGTTCCTTCATCAGATTGAATTGACCCATTTGCAGCACATACAAATTACATTTTCCCAGATGTCCCCATTTAAGTACTACCTTTTCAATACATTATGTAAATTTTCATTAGAGCTAATGAACCTATTTTCTGCAAATAACTTACTGATTAGATTTGGCACCTTCTCCATTAATGACTCAGACAGGAAGCAAAAGTGACCTTTATGGATTTACTTATTAAATGTGATTTCCACTCTAAATAGTATGATTTTTCACATTTTCTTTTAGTGTTCTTCATTATTTCATCAGTGTTTTTACAGCATTAGTAATCTTGCATAAGATCGCATTTTTTTGATAAAGTTGAATCATGACCAAATGCAAAAGTATCCCTAGCTTAAAATGACCATTTAAATAACTTTCTTTAGGGAATATGTGTTACAAGTATTGTATAACCAATAAATTTCCTTGATGCTTAACTTTTTAGCTCTCTGAAAAATTGAGTGCAAAGAATGTGTTGGATGAACAAAGTCCCTATATATGTTACAGGAACCTGGAAGTCTTGTAATCTAAAATAAAAAGTTTAATAAAAAAGAGGTAGTATCTTAATTGCCCTTTATAATCAAAGTAAAAATCTTTTAGAAGATTAGTCAGGACTTTTATAAATAGAACCATGTATAAATTTGACCATTTGATAAGGAAATCAAATGCTGCATGCCACAGATATGAAGAACATGTGCTCTCTGTTTTGTATTATGATGTGAATGAAAGTCATAGCAGAGTTGCCTTCTCAGAATTTGCAGGAGGTTAAGGAAAGGGCTGTCCTGGGGCAACAGGGCACAGGGCAGGTAAAAGGGTTATTATGGAACATTCTTTTTTCCTTCAGCTTATGTGTGATACACCTCTAAAAGATATAGCTATTTGTTAGATTAAATACGTTGTTAGAGTGTCCATCAATTACATATTTAAAAAGGTGATACATGATGACTTACCATAATAATACAATTAAACCCTTTTCCAACATTTAACCTGTAGCCTCACAGAAGCAAGAGTCTGTCAAAACCATTTACCTTAGAAGCATCTTAAAGAATCTGCATTGATACAGTAATCGGCTGCACACCGAAGACTTTTTGAAAGGGCAAAATCATGAGAATTTAACACTAACACAAGAAATTTTACTCAAACATATTAGACATTCAAATATTGCAATCTATTAACTGATTGATAATAAATTAATTGATACATTATTTACTCAGTAAAAGTCTTTATGTTGACCTGAGGAACTTTAGTTTGCCTCTCTATGGGCCTGTCACGGACTCAAAAGCAAAAACGTCCACAGATGTTAGCTCTGTGACTTACAGCAGACATATTGCATGTACATTTCATGATCATGCTAACTTTGTTGTGACTATGAAAGAGTCATTATGGCATGAGTAAAAAATTGGATCAAAACACACAGGCATTTCAATACAGCTTTTTTCCTGAGTACTGCACTCTGAATTATGTATTACTTTAGCTTGTACAAACCATGGTGCAGACCTTTCCCTCTATTTTTTTTCATTAAAACTAGACTGATCTTTATGCAACTCTCAATGGCTATCCACTGATTTGAAGATAATATTTTAACAGCTTTTACTTCCAGGTTGTTTTAGTATTTGTATTATATCATTGCAGCAGATTTTATTGTTGTTGCTGTGGCCAAGGTGAGCTACTGAATAAGATGCCTCTGAACATGACATTTTTCAAAGGGGTACACTCAGAATGGTCATTAGGAGGATTTTTATCCACAGCTTCACTGTCACTGTACCAAAACTGCCTTTGAGAAAAATGAACTGTACATTTACATTCTTGGCCCCTAGACAGAAGCAATGTCTGACTCTTGACATTGATGAATGAGAAACAAGAGGTCACTCAACTTACAAAGCCTATAAATTCAAAGTTTCAACTAAGAAAACACTTCAGATGCAAGAGAGTTTCAAACCAAGGAAGAAATAAATACAATTTAATATCAAGAATACTATGAAACTCAGCAGGGAAAGTGATCAGGAAGACTTACTTTCCAAAAACCCTAGTATATAACAGAGAACCTGAGTGGAGAAGCAGCATGCTACAAAGTAACGTTGTATTACCCCATGAAACAAAGAAAAGAGTGGGTCTATAAGCAAACAAAAAAAGGCAATGTTCATCATGTCTGTTAGCATAAGCTGAACTGCCTTAAGAAATAGTTCGCTGGCAATTAAGGCTGTATAGTTTAGTATCATGATGTAGATATTAAAATACAGGACTCAAAACACAGTTTAAAAAAGTTAAGGTTGTTATCTGACAACACAGTTTATCAGCTCATTTGCCATTTCTGAAGACTCATTGTAGAAAACAGACAACATTGGTGCCCCATATGATTTCTGAGCAGACAAAACTTAATTTGTGCTAGTGTGAAAATTTAATTTTAAACCAAACTAATGTCTGTATTTATCTGGTAACAGAAGTGCAATTGTTCATTTCCATACTGCAGAGTGTATGAGTTTGACAGGTTAGAATCGTCTCCTATCAATGAATTTGATTCTCTGGATATTTAAAAAAACACATTTCACCTTTTCCATTTTTTTTTAATTGACACTAATGTACTAACAGCATAGAACACTGTGCTCTTAAAATACAGATACCTGCAGAGGTTTACTCTTTAGCTTTGTTGGAAGGTTTCTACATGTATGATGTGTAAACATTTTCTGTAAAGAGTGGAGCTACCTTAGATCTGATCAATCCCTATACATTCACACAGTCACTAACAGCTCAAGAACATTCCCTCAGAATATTCCAGCTTGTACAAGTGTCTGCAGTTCACACTGTGAACAACAACATGTTTGGAGACCATATTGCAACCTTTCAGTACTTAAAAACAGGTTATCAGAAAGATGGGGACAGACTTGTTATCAGGGCCTGTTGAGACAGGACAAGGGATGATGGTTTTAAACTAAAAAGAGGCATAACTAGACTAGACAGAAGGAAGAACTTTTTTATGCAGAGGGTGGTGAGACACTGGCCCAGGTTTTCCAGATAGGTGATTAATGCCACATCCCCAGAAACATTCAAGGTCAGGTTGGACAGGGTTCTGAGCAAACTGCTCTAGTTGCAGATGTCCCTGCTCACTGGAGGAGGGTTGGACTAGATGAGCTTTAAAGGTCCCTTCCATCCCACAGCATTCTCTGTGTTCTTAAACCCAAGCATGACTGCATCAGCACCAAAACCAATTATTTATCATTTAATTTTATTTAAATAAAAAAATTAATGGCTCCATATGAATTTCCTTTTTTTTTCTTGTGAGTGCACTATAAAACAAAATTCAGAATCCTCTCAATAAAGTGCAACATACAGTTTCTGCTCTGAATCCTTGCATTTCTCTTCCTCTTCTCAACAGCCAGGATTATATTTCCTGAACTTCTGAAACATCTGTCCTTCCTGATATGAAAGGATGGCCTTGTCTCTGGCCTAAGTGTCAGGGATCTAAAAATTCTTCCTCAGATTCTGCCTTCTTACATTTCCAAAGAGCAATACAAACACTTTGGTTTGTTTCTGCTGTTTCTGAGAAGTTTGCTTCCCTAGATTCCAACACAAACATTACGGAAAATTTGTTTCCCTAGGTTTTAGCATACCAAGAGTTTTCCAGCTCAATAAAATCTTCTGGATTTAATAATTAACCATTGTTCCTGCCCTGAGGATTTCATCAGTATGTACACATACATAATTACCTCCTTCTCACACTTTTGGGGAACATCTCTGGACAAAATTAGCGCCTTAAATTCATAGAGCAAGTAGCACAAAACTGAACAATTATGTTCAGACATTTGTAACATTTCATTAAATTGATGCTGAAATCTCCAAATTTGTCTCGGAGACAAAAGCAGCAGGGCAGACACTGAAGTATTATGAATAAGAGTCCTATTACTGTAGCCTGTAGAGCTTCTTTGTTTTATGCCAGTAGAAGATTTTTTCCATACTTAAGCAGTTAAATGGAAGAGGTGGAACAGATCATCATATTGTTAAGTTAAAGAAATTACCAGAGCTGAGCCAGCTAATGTTTGAAAACTAAAATCTGTATTCACCTTTGTGGCTTTGAAACAGGAGTAGGAAAAAAAAAAAAAAAAAATCTATCACTGGAAGTGTAATGTCTAGTAGCAATACATAACCACAGTATGTTAGCATAGCTTCCAGAAGGTAACCATCAGTGAATGCCCATTGTTTGTCTCTGAAACATCACCTCAGTATATTTCCAAATGAATGAATATGTTCCTGACAACTACAAATACTTTTCCTGTTTTTTCTTTCTTCAGTGAACTTTCATAATGGAAAATCTCATCCAGTTTTCAAAGAGCAATAGTTTCTTAAATATTTCCACTCTTGCTTGGAGAATAACTGGTTTTAGTCATTGCTCCTGCATATTATCCAATTCATAATACAAGTAACAAGTTACTATATAGTCTATGAAAAACTTGAAGAAATAATAAGCAAAGTTTTTCCTGAGGTGGATGGAAACATTAAATGAAAGTGAAAAGTCAGGCCAAGATATCTTCTCTTGATCCATTCAGACATCATGATCTGCTCAGACACAGACAGCTGTCTGCAAATCTGTGTTACCTTCCCTGCAGCCTTTAGGAAAGGACTGGTAGCTTTCAGGACAACCACATAGTGTAAAATAAACAGATACAAAAACAATGTTTGAGGGACAGATGATTCCAGGATACTGGTTCTTCATTTTAACTCATTTACAGAGACATTTATGCAATAGGCAGCAACAAAATTTTGTGCTCCAAATAAGCAGCATAGTTTGTAACAGTGCTGAATTGAACAGTATTGTTATACAACCACTTTGTCCATGTCTTTACAGAAGAAGGGGTTGGTGATGAACCAAACAGGGAATCAATATTCCTCAGGTCATTAGAGTGGAAGTATAAGCAGAAAGGAATTGTCTACAGAAGTATTAGATGTACTTAAAGTAGACAAAGCTGCAGTACCACATAATATGCATCAATAAACATTATCAGATGTTTTCTAGGAAACTGATGAACCTTTAACTTACATTATATTAGTTCAGTATCTTCAAGAGAGATTGAGGAGGAACCCAATTCCACTGTTTTTAAAAGATGTAGAGACAACATAAGAAACTAAATAAGATGATTTAACATAAGAACTGTTATGGAGAGAGATATTCTTAAAAAATAGCTTAGAGAATAAGAAGCCATACCAAAAAGCATAAGAAAATGTTTTAATGGTATTGAGAAAGGGATTCATGATTAACTCATGAGTTTGGAAGCTAGAGTTGTTTCTCTTTTTATTTGTTTTATGGTGCACAGAAGGGAAGATATATCTACATTTTCAATAAACATTTAAATGTTTCACCGCTAGATTAAATACTGCGATAAGAAGTGATTAAACAGTCAGGATAGGTAAACAGCCATGACTTGGATAAAGTCTGTAATCAAGGATAGTGAGATGAGAGTTATATGGTTTATATCACTCTGGGGCATTTTAGTCTCAGCACACTGAAGAGAAACCAAAAAAGTTCTTGGACTTCAGCTGTGTCTAGGAATGGTGGATGAGACAGAAGCATACCAGAAAGATAGTTCTAATTTTGGGGGTAGATTATGGGGTTCAGTGCAAGGGATTCTGACCACAAGTCCTCTCTCACTATCAAATGAGAAGATAAGTAAGGATGCATGATGAATTTCCTTCTTTCTGAATCCATTCAAGCTCTTAAAGCTCTTAAATTCCCATTACAATGCTATGGGAAGAGCTCTGCTTCACAGAATAGAAAACTACAGAGAGAAGACTTGTTTATTCTCCCATTTTAATAGATGGTGTCAGAACTGATAAGATCTGTCGGAATTGATGTGCTGCCACTAATAGACAAATTTGTAGGAAGAAACAAGTAATGAGTTGAGCACCAGAATGCTCTTTATTTGGACTGTAGTTACTTTTACTTACACATGCTTCATTTGGAGAGTTAAGCCATTCATTGCAGCTTGGCTTAGATACGGAAAAGCTTAACACGGTGAAATGAGATTTAGTTCATTTAGAGGACACAGTCAGCTTCAGGAAGACTGTGTTGGGGGAAGCAGTAGAAGGAAGGATGAAAAATGCTGGGAGAGGAGTACAACCTAAACATACCTTTTTGCATGTGATGCAGCAAAGACTAATGATTCATGTCTTAACAAATGAGACAACTAAGTATAGATCAAATTTTAAGCCTAATTTATTTCAGATATTAATACAAAGCATAGCATTAACCTCAAGTAGTAGAGTGGCTGGTGACTGAGAGAAAAAAAAAAAAAAAGCAGTAAAAGTTTGAGATCAAAAGCATTGCCCATAAGTTCAAAGGTAAAGAATGTTTATTAATAAGCCTGTCTCTATATTCTCTTCCATATAATATCTGTGAAAAAGAACTTGAATCAAATTAAAAATATGTGCATCATAATTGAAACTCCTGGCACTAGATTCAACTTTTTTGTGTAGGTACTTGAAAAATTCTATTCCAACCAATTAAAATATTTTGTCTCACAGATTTATTGAGAGTGATGCTTATTTCCATGTAACATTTTTTTAGCATATTTTTTCCTGTATTATAAAATGGAGGATAATGAAACTTCTGAATACAGATATTTCAAGCCTATAAATCATTGATTACTATATATAGTGAGATAAGAATTCAAAATAGCATATTTCTCAGTATTTCATGTTATATTAAGATCAGTATTTGTTGTATATGGTCCATATGCCCAACTATAAACTTAAGCATCTTATTTCTATACAGTACATAGAAAAGTGATTACTTCAGAATGCATGATTGATCCATCTATTGTCGAGTGAAATGGTAACTATGAGTTTCTACATTTGCATTATTAAATAAAAATCATGGCACCAGCAGTATCAGAGGTCAAATATTAAGATCTTTGTTGATATTCAATGGTTCCTTGGGCAAACACTAGTGACATCAAGCTAGGTCATACCGAAAGGAACATTTAACAACAATACCTTTAATATATGATGTTTTAACACATACAAAAATTTTATTTATAAAACATGGAGTATTTTCACATTAGCAAGGTTATAAAAGCTATAGATTCATTCAAAACTTCTTTTTGCTCTTTGATGGTGCAGAATCACCAGCTGCTCCTTTAAAATGTAGCAGCAGCTAAACCAAATCACTCTCACCCAACATTAGTGATAACCCATTCAATCGCCTGTCCAACGGTTGAACTCAGTCTGGTTTTGTTCAGAACTAGTTTGGGTAAGAAACCATTCACCTTCACAGGCTGACAAGGAAAGTCAGGTAAATTGAAAGCTATTTATGGCAACATTTCAATATTGTGTAGCTATTACAAATATCTATATAATCAGCACTATATAAAATAGATTGTATGCTATCTGAACTTTCAGGTGATGAGAATTTGATCAGAGATTAATATTTTAATATATGGCTAAGCAAATTCATCAGCATCCACAGACAATTTTTTTTTCATATCTTGGGTTACAAATTGACAGCAGTAGCTGCTTTCATGCCAGTGGTATCAAACATATGATCAATAGCTGTGAGAAATTCAAAGTGACTTTAGATAAAAATGTCCTAAGCTATTTTACTCTGCTGACTGTTACAAGATTGTGGATTTGGATATGCATTTTAATTTGACCTTTTAGAGCAACATTACACCTTCACCAATAGTTTTCATCTTTCCTGTGTTTTCTCTAATACTGAAGTAACGCTGTATAAACTTAAGAATTGGCATTATCAAAATTCACCATTTCACAGGTGCTAAATGTTTGGGGGGGGACGTTTAATCAAAATACTTGAATATATGGCAAAAGACATGATTACGTTGCAAACAAAAATTGTCTGGGAAAGGTTTAAGAACCCCAGTTCCAGTAGAATGATGCTGAAAATAGTATTTTTCTGTGCAAAGTTGGGGGCATTCTATCCAGGCTGCAAATACACATGATTTGTTTCTTTAAAACGTTGACATAAATAGATTTCAATTTACCTGACTCTTTGGAACAATATAGCCCAGTTTCAAAGGTCTAAAACTTACAACATGAAAGCAATGTGTTCTCAAAAGCACATCATGACAAACATTTAGTTTTCAGTAAATCAATTTTGTCATATGGGATATGGTATTATACTAGTACTATTTTTTTTCCCTCTGTGCTATCCACAAACAGAAACTAGATTTTAAAGACAAATAGAGCAAATCTCAGCCATCAGTTATGACCATGTATCCCTGCTGCCTTTCGACAGAGTTGCACTGCTATAAAGAATGGCAGAATTTTGCTAATTTAAGCAGACAGCTACAGTGTCTTGGTGATTACAGGGAGTTTTTCTGCAATTACAGATTCCAGTTTACATAATATATTTGGAGGCTGTTACAGTCAACTCTGACTGATGAATGCAATATATGTCTGGTTGCATATGAATACTGTAACCAGGAACAACAGGCAGAAGAAAAAAAGCAAAACATTCAGAAATTAAAACATCAGAATTAATAGCTGAAAAAGACCTTAACAGATAATTTAATGAACTTTCCTGTGGCCAAATCAACTACACCTGTCATACCTGAGAGACTTTTGTGTAGCCTTTTCTTCAAGACTTCCAATGGTGAAGACTTAATAGTTTCTTCCAAGCAATGTATTGCAGCACCTACCTAATCCTGTTGTTAGATTTTTCCTGATGTCTAATCTAAATATTCCTTGTTTCATCTTAAGCCCTCTACTCCTCATCTTTCCCATCACTGGTTGACCAGTAGACACTTCTTGACTGATAATGCTGGCGACACAGGTAGGACTTGGTATTTACAAAACAGCAGAGAAGGTTTGGTGGGTGATGTGGTGGTTGGAGGCTGTCTTGGGCTTAGTGACCATGAAACAATAGAGTTCTCAATTCTTGGCCAAGTAAGGAGGAGAGGCAGCAAAACTATTACCCTGGATTTCCAACAGGCAGACTTCAACCTGTTTAGATCACTGGTTGAGAAAGTCCCTTGCAGTACAGTCCTAGAGGTTTGCCCTCTATGGGTCCAGGATGGGTGGATCTTTTTGAGAAGGAATGCTTAAAGACACAGGAGCAGGCTGTGCCCATATGTTGTAAGACAAACTGGCAGGGAAAACGACCATCCTGGCTGAACAGGTAGCTTTTGCTGGGACTTAGGAGAAAGAGGAGTCTGTCACCTTTGGAAGAAGGGGCAGGCTACTAAGGAAGAGTACAAGGATTTAGTTAGGTCATGTAGAAAGAATATTAGGGGGGCAAAAGCTCAGCTAGAACTCAGCCTGGCAACCTCTGCAAGAAATTTAAAAAAAAAAAAAAAATTACAAATATATTAACAACAAAAAAAAGAACCAGAGAGAATCTCCATCCTTTATTAGATGCGAGAGGGAACATTTCTACCAAGGATAAGGAAAAGGCTGAGGTACTTAATGTCTTCTTTGCCTCAGTCTTTAACAGTCAGTTCAGTTATCCTCAAGGTATTCAGTCCCCTGAGATGGAAGATAGGGATGGAGATCAGAATAATCCCTTCACAATCCAGGAAATAGCAGTGAATGACCTTCTAAGCCAACTGGACACATTCAAGTCTATGGGTCTGGATGAGATCCACCTGAGAGTGCCGAGGGAGCTGGTGGAGGAACTTGCCGAGCATCTCTTCATCATTTATCAGCAGTCTTTGTTAACAGGGGAGGTCCTGGATGACTGGAGGCTTGACAATGTGACATGCATCTACAAGAAGGGCTGGAAGGAGGATCTGGGGAACTGCTGGCCTGTCAGTTTGACCTCAGTACCTTGGAAGATTATAGAGAAGTCCATCTTGGGTGTGCTGACATGGCAAGTGCTGGGCAACCAGGACATCAGGCCCAGACAACATGGATTCATGAAGGGCAGGTCCTGTCTGACCAACCTGATCTCCTTCTATGATCAGGTCACCCACGTAGTAGATGGGGGAAAAGCTGCGGATGTTGTCCACCCAGACTTTAATAAAGCATTTGACACAGTCCCCTGCAGCATTCTGCTGGAGAGGCTGGCAGCTCATGGCTTAAAGGGGATTGGAGAACATATCTTATGAGGAGTGTCTGAGGGAGTTGGTATTGTTTAGTCTGAAGAAGAGGAGGCTAAGAGGAGACCTACCTAAAAGGAGGTTGTAGTGAAAATGGTGCTGGCCTCTTCTCCATAGTAACTAACAATGGGACCAGAGGAAATGACCACAAGTTGAGCCAGGGGAAGTTCAGATTAGATATTAGGAAAATTTTCTTTACTTCAGTAAAGAGTAGTTAAGCATTAGAACAGGCTGCCCAAGGAAGTGGTGGAGTCACCATCCTTGGAGGTGTTCAAAAAACAGGTGAATGAGGTGCTTTGGGACATAGTCTAATGATCATGGAGGTGTTTGGCAGGAGATTGGACTTTATGATTTCGGAGGTCTTTTTTTACAACCTTAACAATTCTATGATTTGCCATTTCCTAGCTTTCCAATATCTTAGTTGTCTTACACAAATCCAAGACAACTTCTGATTTTTATGAGACTCCTCAGTCAGTCTTGAATACCCTAGGAAGAAGTCCTTTAGGCCCAATGATCTGAAACTATGCAACTTAATCAATTTCTTTCTAACAGTTATGGAAGAGACAAAAACAAAGGCATGCTTCGGAAAGCACTGGACTAAAAGTTAACTAGAATACACAGCATGGTATCTTCCTTGGATTATATACCATGAAACACAGTTGGCCATCAGACACTTTCTGCTTCTGAGGATATCTTGTCAATACTCTATTACTGAGGTTTCTTTAGAAGCTTGTCAGAAGAATCTAAATTCTTTAGATTTGCAAGTATTTAAGCCTGCATAAATTCATATCTGCCATTTATGTTGTGGTATTTCTTACATGTGATGGTGAAGTACCCCTGGCAAAGACATCTTAAAAAAAGGCTAGAAACAAGTATTTATTAGACAGGCTGGAAAGTCTTATGGGAAAGTGGAGAAGCTGAAATCAGACAGCGGGGGAGCAGATATTTCTGGAAGTTCTGATATACAGAGAAGTTTGTGATTCTTCCTCCACAAACTGTTCTAAGAAAAATTTTAAAAGCTCTATGGTGATTACAAGGAACAGAAAACAATATGAAAGATATGAGACAGTTGTAACTTCATTCTCCTTAATTTTTATAAATTCTTATACTGATTAATGTTGTGTGCCAGCAACAAGCTCTCAGAAAAGTAGGATAGTCAGCAGTCTTTAAAAGAAAACATTCAGGATACAGTGTATTGACCTAAAAATAAAGCAGATATTCAAAGTTCTTTTACCATCCAGAATTAGCAGAATTTTTTTACAAAAAACTTATAGAGTCTCAATTTTTCTTTTGACTTCTTAGAGTACTGTTCAATAAATAGACAGGGTGTGTCAACTCAAGCAGAAGTGACTCTGATAGACATGCAGTGAAATTCAATGTCTCAGAAAGAAGCAGCTGTCCAGACATCAGTGAGAAAAATACTCAGAAATTGTTTAAAATTCCTCACTCCTTTCTCAAGTATCAATAACAAGATGAATAAAGGATTTCATTTCTGCTTGTCTAGAAGTCCTGAATACTCTGAGACGTTGTTAAGCAGATAACTTTAGTGCATGAAAAATGCATGCTAGTCATTTTGTTCTTATGTCAGTTATTTAACACATTGTATATAAATCAGCCGGCAAAATTTTAATCTTTTCTGGGTTTATTGCTTTACCATTTCACTGTATTTATATTGCATCCTGTGAAGATGGAAGTTTGATTTAAAATTTCACATTCATAGGCATGTGTCAATACTGCACACACAACTCAGAGAATTACTCCAATGGGAATCACATCATTAGGCTTTACAGATATCATCCCCTCTATGGATCAGTACAATTGGTAGTCCTCAATGGATTCACATGGAGTGTGCATACAGGACAGTAATGTGCTTTGGGCAAAGGCTAGTTCTCATTGTCTGTGTAATATCAAGCACACTGTAGCCCATATTGTGTTCAGAGCCTCTGGGTGTTATTATGTAATTTATGTTCATTTGTTTTCTCTACTGATAAGAAATAGTAATTTGTTCAGCAAGTATATAGCTATGTTCTGCCTGCTTTATATTCACATTTCTTTAAACTTAGAATTTAAATTTAGAAACTTAAAATTAAAAGCTTTCTTGAGGCATAAGGGCCACTGTCCTGCATTGCAGGCACTGAGTCCTAGAGCTCCCTTCAGAAAACAAACCAAACAGAAAACAAACCTTATGCTCCACGCTATGAGCAGGCAGTGACATTTACGCTTCCAGTGCTCATTTCTGTCCTGGTTTTGTTCCATCTTCCATTTTCACACATCCTTTTCCTTTTATTACTACATACAGATGTCCCTTCTTCAAGTATTATTTTCCTATTCTCAGCCTTCATCTTAGTCTCTATGTCCTGGATCTCTCAGAATTTCTTATCTTCTCCTTCTCTGTAATTGTCCAAACACTATCACCTCTCTAATACACATTGTTTTGTGTTAGGATGTTACAGGTCCAGTAATCAGGGTCAGAAGATCATATCTTATAGGAAAATTTACAACCTTAATTTTAAAATTCTGCCACAGAGAATCACCCACACTGTTAAAGCTTTTAGCCATTCTCTTGTCAGGTTTAATAACTATCAATTTCTTTATCACGCTACATTTTGATCATAACCTGAAAAAAATTCTCCCTTCTAACATGAATTTTAGGGTTTTTTCTGATTTGTGAATGTATAACCCTATACATTTGGGTGTGTCATACTAATATTTTTCTGTATGCACAAACATGTTATTTGGTGTATAAGAGGTCTACAGACACCTTGGTCTGAGTGACACCTAAAAAAAAGATGATTCCCCTTTCAAGTATGTCTAGTTTCCACAACCTGTCATGTTTTTAAACAAAAGCTGATGTATATTTGTAAACCTAAATACATGACTTCAGTGACTAATTTACAGAATCTGAATCCCATTTGGCAGAGAACCTCAGCAGCCCTGAACTGTAACCTCAGCAGAGCCCTCTCTCATGCATTCTCTTCCAGCAGCCTTAAGCTTCTTACTGCCCAGGGAATTGAATGCTGTGAATCCTTCCCACTCACAGCACAAGAAATTTTTATTCCTAAAAGTGCCATGATTTCAACCCAACTCTTAGGCATTACACTGCTAAACATTTCTAGCTCTTAAGCCTCCTTTACATTTGGCCTTAAGTGTTTTTTCATAGAAATGTATTTAGTACAGATGGCAAGCCATAAAACTGTTAGAGAGATTATTTATTTTAAATAATTTCATCAGGAAAAACTTACCAAGATGACTCAGTTCATTTCCAAGGTTATCCGAAGGCAAAATATGTCAGAAGAAAAGTCAAATAAATAACACACACAATGCAATTGCAAACAATTGTGATTTTTGTGGATAATAAGGTTTTAAAAGCTGTAAACCTAGGAGCTAAAGTCTTTAACACTAAGGGTTGTTTATATATTCCCATCCAGGGCAGCTGTCTAACATGCAAAGCCTGTTATCTTTCATAATCATTAGCTCTATGCATTGAAACACACTTCTCAATCCAATCAGGTACCAGATTACCCTTTTTAACTACATTTTGGAATATTAGAGTACATGACCAAATTCTGCTGAGACAGGCATGGATCTCAGAGCTATATTCACCCACAGGAAGGAAGGCTGCATTGTCTTCATATAGAATAGATACATCACATGATGATAAGTGATCCTTGTGTCAATTATACTGATAATTATGAAATGTTTTTCCTCTGTCTCTGCAGCTTATATTCTTTGTTTCTTGTACCATGAATAGGAGAACTGTAGCTTGGTGAAAGGCACCATACAGGATATATCTGTAAAGAAACAGAATTTCACTCATGGGAGATAGACATCGAGTTGCCTGCCCCAGTTCTCAGATATGTCCTATCCCCATCTTCAGTAACTTCTCCTCATTTATACCCTCTGCTCTGCCCCTTGAGAAGCCCTAATTATCTTGCCATTATGAATGTATGCAAGTGAATGTTCCTCCCAGAGGCACAGCACTACCACCAGGGTAGACAGTACAACTACTCTGAGATAAGAACTTGTACAGAGGGATGCAGAGAAGGCTTAAGACATCTCACCTTCACTTCTTAAAACCTTTCCTACTCGAAGTAAATTTGAATTTATAACTTCACGATGAGCAAGTTGAGACCACAGAACAAAAACATCAGAAGCATAAAGGCTGTAAGTCAAGACAAGCATTAAGAAAAGCCATAAACAAGCAGGGAAGCAGAGAAGCTAATTTCAGGGTAAGGATTGTTATCACAACTGGGTATAGACAAACCTGGAAAGAGTGAGCAGCCTGGACAAAGTGTCAGTGCAGTAAGTGATGCACATAGCATTCACATGTGATTATAATCACATAAACAAAAATACCTGGGCTGGTGTAGTGAGCCTCATTCCTACTGGCATGCTGTTGGGTACCCTCCAGAGTGTCCAATAAAAGTAGACAACTTCTACCAAATTCCTGAGGCTCATTTGGAGACAAGCAACATCCTTGTCTCCCTTTATATTCATTTGAAAGAAAGAGGCACCTTTAAAGTATGAATTATCTAGACTTTTTTAGGTGTCTATTTCAGAATGATTTGAATCACAAGTGCCTATTTCTGCATTCTCTATAAAGGGAAACTGTGATGACTAGCTCAGACATGAATATTTACACTGGAGACATCTGCATACGGTGAGATGAATTCATGCCTTAGAGTTTAAATAGACTAGACAAAGAATAAAGTGTTTCAATAGCATGAACAAAAACATGGCTTACGTCAGCATCTTACAATACATCCTGAGTTTTTTATCTTTGCAGAAAAAGGGGTCACCAGAGGAACTCAGCCTTTTAAAAACATTATTGGGTATGTGTTTGCTAAGTAGAAGGCAAACAGGAAAAGAAAGGAAAGGAAACAGAGGTGAGGGACTAATGAATACAGGACAGGGAAAAGAACAGAAGAGCATGCATGACTCACATGAGGTCACCAGTGTGGGGGGAGTGTGGTGGGGCATGAAAAGTCAAAAGCAACAACAGGGAAGCTTAGAATTGGCAGTATCCATCCAGAACTTCAGAGAGTAGCATGGTCACATCATCACTGCCTGATGAGCCCAGAACTGGTATTCCTGAACTTTCACAGATTGTGAATCCAAGATAACAATGGCATGGACCTGAAAGGCAATATGTAAATGTTCTGGCATTTAACAGCAATAAAACCCATTTTATATCCATATTTTTGTGAATCTGATAGCACATTCTTGATTTTTTGAGCTCATCTCTAAAATCAAGAGAAACTATTAGACTCACTGTTAGGAAAAAAAAAAAAGGATCTCTGGCATTCTTTATACAGTAACTGAGCTCCTTACACAAATAGTAAAATTATCAAAATCTATGTTAAAAATCTAAGAATTAACAAACGCCATGGTCTTTCAAACCATCTTCCATACCTGTCCTATCCAGATTTGTAGGACTTCAGGCTAGCACCTCTCAGTAGCAACAAAAGACGAGCCTTGTCTGAACATAGACAAGAAATAGGTGACTTGCACAACTACATCTTTTGGTGTAGTTGCTGTCTCTGAACATTTCTCATACTCAAAATGTTGGTTACTTCTAATGTGCACCTGGGAATGAGGTCCCATGAGCAAGATGAAGTCTCAAGTGCCTCATGATCATTTTTCCGTTGCAGGCAATCCATACCTATTCTGAGTCCAGAATCACTACAAATCCTGTTTTGAGGTTAGCAAAAAAACACATCTAGGTCCTGACCATTCTCTGTGATCATACTTCAGGAGAAAATGGGATAAATAGAGGCTTCTGGGATTTCTGAAAAATGCCTGTGGCAGATAAAAGGATGCCTTGAAGTATGGGGAGTACCTGGAATTTGCACCACGAGTACTAAAAATGCCATGTGGGATACTTCAAAAGGAAAGAAGAAATATAGAATAAATCAGGCCTCTGGACAAGTCTTTTGCCCAGAGTGCAGATCTCATTATCAGGTTCACAGAATTGAAGTCACGGTACAGCCACAACTGCAAGCAGAGGAGTTTTGGACTACATTAAAAGATGGAAAAGTGTCTAGCTCTGTTATTCAAACGTAGAGTGCACATGGCTGCAAGTCAATGTCTCTCCCACTGGAGTTAAAGAGAATTCCTGGAATAGTGATAATGTCCAGCACAGGTAGCCTGAGAACAAAAGGGCCCTTTAACCCCCCAGTACTTAGTAACAGGTACTACAAATATGAAAATACTTCTTTGTGGCAGATTATTTACACGTTAAATATATTATGTAAATATTTTCTCATATTATCATATGTATTATAAATGATATGCTTCATTTGGCATTACAATTAGTTTCAAAAGGAATAAAACCCTAAGAATGATTAATACTTTGTAATTTGGAAAATAATTCTGAGGAAACATGTAATTTTAATTTCAAAAATTTATGAAAGATTCTCTCAAATATGATTTACAACCCTTAGTAGGTTGGCTTTTGTTCCATATATTTTGTACAAAATACAGATCAAAGCTCTTTATGTTCTCTTGGATAACAACACAGCTTTCATGTAAACATACATCTTACATATCCTATTTTAACATACATACTGGACCTAGTCCTAAGGGAAATAAATGACACAAAGTCAAACAGATATGCATCAGCTGATACGGTAACTTACACCATGTGGCGATTTAGCCTGTCTTAATTATTCTGAATTGCTTCAATTTATACTTCATATCCATGGAAAATTTAAAAATACAGGAAATGCCACTTCCATTTACAGCCTTTCTTTACTCCTCTGTACTATTTTGGTTTGCCTGTAGTGAAGAAGATTGTATCAGATAAGCTAAGGATGAATCAGTATAAGCAAACTGAGAAATACCTGAATATTTCATTCCCATGATGCTTGGCAGTTCTGTGTCGCATCTTACACATTTGCCATGCCTCCTGTAAAGAATCACAAAGTATAGCACTTTGAAACAGCAGAAGTCAATACAGCAGAGTTTTTTCCTCAAGAGTTTCAATATTACAAAGTGGAATGAAGTAAGAATATATTGGCTTGTATGCTATAGATGGGTGAGCCTCCTTTAGTTTTAGTGTTGCCTTTCCAATCTACATCAGCAAATGGTGTAGCATTAAAGAACCTGCAATGCTCTGAACTCATCATATTTTGGTATGAAAAATCACATGGTCAGATACATCTTTAGACTTTCTGGAAAACATCTAAAATAAGAAATATATTGTTGATAATTTGCTGAGACAAGAATCTTAGTTTTCCACTACAGTGATGCAACAGCCTTTGAAAGAATCAGTTTAAAAACAAGGCAGCCAACATCCTTTTTTTAAGTATTTCACCTCAGTTGTTTCATACACTTCAGTCCAGCATCAACAGCAAGCTCACTTCTGAGATTAGAAGAAATCTTTTCATAAAAGCTCTCCAACTCCAAGTGTCTTGTGTACTACAACATCATTTTGTAACCTCTCTTCAAATATCTCTTTATCCCTAAGGATTCAAATCCAGAAAGCTCAGAGATCAGTGGCCATATAGTCTCCATTAGCTTCAGTGAGTTTTAAATCAGTCTAAGATTACTGTAAAGTAAAAGTTTCCAATGGAAACATTTCCCACTATAGCAAAAAAACATTCCAGAGTCAACAGAATAACAGAAATTGAGGTTTTGCTTTGCTTAGCTTTCATTTCTGTCTTAAAGGGCATAAAAGCAGCAGAAATTTATCCAGGATTCATATTCGTTCCATGAACACTTGGCTATTATCTTCCCCTCTTTCCAAATATCACTGGGATAATATGTGTTGGTATTTCTAACACATGTATTTGCACGTGCTTCTCTTCTCAGAAGCTGAAAGATCTTCAGCAATCGGTAACCTGCATTTGGCTGTTCCTTTCAGGTAGATTATCTTCAAAATATGGCTACCAAATCTATTTTGATCTATTTTGTTCTGATGTGAAATTGCAAACATGAACCTCTGTGGAGAAAAAAAAAAAAAAAAAAAAAAAAGAGTCAGTTTTGACAAATTGGAATTTTCCAGCAAAGAAACATTCTCTCAGTGTCTCCAAAAGTTTACTAACACTTCACTGAATCTTCCCTACGCTTTCCATCTTTGAAGGTAACAGAGCATTTATGAGGTCTTAGTGTAAGGTTTCAAGAAGACAGTTATGCTGGGAAGGATGATCTTTGTTGACAGCAAAGGCACTGGACTGAGGGACAATTGTCACTTACTAATTTCCCTACCATGCTTGTGAAATTGTTTTCATTGCTCCAGTTCTTGTAATCTTGTCCTACACATTCAGGCAAGATGAAAACACACAGACAGAGATGTTCATTAGGAAAAGAATCCATGTAACTTCCTTACTCTCCAAAGCACTCAATGCAGTGTGCTGACTATCTGCAGATACACCCTTGAAAAGAAACATGAATTTAGCACAACAGAATGAGTTTGTTTTTTCAGTGGCAATGTGAAACTAGTTTACATGATACAATGCTCCTGTGAGAGAATAATTGTGTCAGGATGGTGTTAATGCCATTTACTTATTCATTTGGAATATCTAATGAAAACTGTTTAGAAAACAAATGGATAATTATGTTCTACATGCAAAATAATTAGACATTCAGAACATGATATTTAACGAGGCTGGATATTAGTATTAAATATGATATTAAATTTTACCTAAAATGACATATTAGGCCAGTTCATGAGGAAAAAAAAAATGTACATCACCCATGAGGTAATAAGATGCTGGGGAAGGAATTTACTAGCAAAAATATTATGTCTGGAATAGCTCCAGAGATTCATGGTACTCACACTTGTATTTTCTCAGGTATATTACCAGACATTTATCAAGCAGGAGTAGAAATGTAGTAGATTAATATTCACTTAATATTCTGAGTTCCAAATCTTCACAGACATAATGTATTATAGCCCACCTCTCCTGAATAAAGTGAAATTATGCCAGAGGGCAAAAATCCTCCCTTATCTCCTTTAAGGCACACTCATGCTACATAATGCAGTGCAACACAGAGATATGCCAAACAGCTGCAATGCATACTGAGAACAGCATAGTTGCACCATGACATTAATACAGCTGAGCTGAGCAGCTCTGCTAATACACCAATATTCTTCTAGTACTGGAACCTGCTCTTTCAACCTGCACTCAAATTTCCCTAGAGAGTACAGTGGGAATAACCTAGCAGCCTGTAAAACAGCTAACATCTATTACTAGCAGCATTAGAGGCATCTCTGAATACTAGTATCCTAGTATGGAGTCCCTACCTTTTCATTCCTACAGTCCTGAAGTTATTCTTAGATAGTCCCTAAACGCTTCACAGGGCTCTCAGATGTGCAGACTAACCTTAGGATCCTCTGGTACCTTTTGTATCTTTGAGCTAAACAACTAGCAAAGGCAGTAGGAAATGTTTCTGCAAGATTATTGCCTCCTATGTGACGTGACCTAATCTTCAGAGAAAACGTAGTGCACTGAAAGGACAGAGTTCAAGCTTAATTCAAAAACTAAAAAAAAAAAAAGCCCAAGCATTTTGTCCAAATTCTTTATTTCCAAGTGCTTACAAGAAAATACCTTTGTATGCTGTAGGAAGGGAACTTTGGGTTTTTGGTCTGCACATGCTACTGAAACTGTTTCCTCTGTATTTTGATTCTGCTTACCTGTAACAATGTGAATAACAAATGTATGCATATAAATGTTCCCAAATAAGGATAAGCAAAAGGAAACAATTGTGGACAAACTTCATCTGGAAACAAAGGCTGGGCCAAGAACATGCTCTGAATTCTTCTACAACAGAAGGATGCTGTCAATTCATTCTTTCTTCTACGCCCCTTCTACCATTTCTTTGTAGAATAAACAGCAAAGCAGTTAAAATCAGAATGGTAAAAAATTGCTTTATCAGTAATAGTGGTAAATAAATTGCACCCTCTGTGGTAATTATTTACTACCCACTCCTTTGCTTAATCTATTTTCCAAATATTTCTATTTGGAGGATATTTTTATTATTATAGTTATTTTTATTATCGATTTAGAAGGTGTCTTCTTAAATGTGGTTTCTTTTTTCTTCTGTAAGCTATCTCAGGGCAACATTTTCTAACACTTTTGATTTTCCATGCTGGCTGAAATAAACAGAAATAATTTGCATTAAGTTAAAAATTAAATACTGTAAAAATATTTACTGTATTTCAAAATGCTTTATACTCCTAAATATTGCTACTGGAAAAGGCCTTCATTACATCATCTATGCCAATGCTTCACTAATGTTGAACTGAATTCTAGTAAGAAGATA
>JANIJG010002400.1:76429-104414 GCA_024611175.1 Megaceryle torquata
TTGAAGTTATACAATCTTTTTTTTTTTTTTTTTTTTTTTTTTTTTTAATATTATTTTCACTAGTTTAAAACCTGGTGCTATTTTCCACTTCTTTTATAAAAAGAGGAAGAAACAATATTTTAGGGCTATTTACTGCATCTTATTGCAGGAAAGTATCAGTCAAATGTGTTCTTTTGTTAAAGAAAAGTTTGCTCATTTATTGTATTTTTACACTCTTAAAACAATGGATGGAAATATGTGCCCATAGCAAAGGATAGTAATGATAATAATAAAAGATTATTCCCAAAACAATACTTTATTTCTTGGTCTCAACCATTTCTTTAATATCATTAGTACAAATCCTTGACTACACAGACATCAGATAATATCTAGGAGTCAGATTGCATAGACATGCTTACGTTGTGTGAGTATATTTAAGGTGCCTACACATGGGTGAGAAGTATATTGAAGCTCATTCTTTCTATTTTCTAGATTGTTCAATATGAGCCCGGTCTGTAGTCACATTGGCACAGCACTGAATCCAGGCCAATAAATACATGCCACTGAGAGACATAGTATATAGTTTAGACAGAATCATAAGATGCTTCTGACTGGCTCTATTTCTAGTCATAGGCTGGGCAAGATGTTGATAAGACCAGTGATGTAGCATTAGTAACTTCAGGGCCCTGCATGTCTTCAGATTCTGATTCCACAACAGTTTCTTTATAAGGTGATATTCAGGAACACCTGAATACCAGTTTCTGCCAGAGTGGGAACAGTATGCTTACTATGAGTCTGTGCTCTGAACCTCAGCTTAAAATGCCTATTTTGCCTTTCATATGAATTAACCAAGATTTTAACATGCAATTTTAGAGTATAGCACAATTCAGGGTAAGATAATTTCAGGAAGCTCTCTTCTATCAGGAGCAAAGCTCTGACAATAATACTGGATTTTCATCTACTCATTGAATATACCTCATGGAAAATGACTGAAATTTTAAAATTCAAAATAAGAAGGAAGGTCAAAACGGAGGACATTAAATAATATCCGCTCTATTATTAAATAATACTGAAACATAAAGAAAACTCCAGGGAGGAAAGGAGAAAGTCAACTGTGTACAGAAAGAGAGGTTAACTTGTTCTTGATATCAGAAACAGAACACTGTAACACACAATGCATCTACAAAAATACCTTTAGTTCACTTCTAATGTGAATTCTCAGGCTTGGGCTGTGGCTGACCAGGAATCTGGGGCCAGCATTCAGTTAGGGTCATCTAGATAATAGTCAAGCTCAAGATCTAAATATGACCAGCTGCTGACTTTACTGACACCTGGATTGCAGAAACATAAAGACTGTTTGCAGAAGTTTTATTTCTAGAAATATCTTAAGATCCAACAAAGAAATTAAGACCAGCAATCATTATTATTGACCCAGTGTGTATATCCATAGAGTATAACCAAAGAAAAAGAGATCTTTTAGAGTACTTCCTCCACGTATAGAATAATCTCCAATATGTATAGACCACCAATGATTTCAAAGAGCAAAAATGCAGATGGAAAATGAACATATGTAACAGGGAATGGGAGGGAATATAATTCATATAAATGAGATTCAAAATTCTGCTTGAAGTTTAGAAAAGCTGGTAGGTTTCCTATGAAAGCAAATTTCTTGCTTCTCATAAAAGACAACACCACTAGATAGATTTACTGCTATTAACAACAGAAAACCCTACAGACAGAAATTAACAATGGGTCCTCAGTACCTTACTCTGAAGACAAATACTTCCATAAATCTCAGCAGCACAAGCCTTAGCAAGGGACCCACCTTTGAGAGGGACCTAGCTGGAGGACAAAGTCAAAGGAGACCAATAAGACAACAACAATCCCTCAGAGGAGTTTACCAGGGATCAGAGAGGGAGTAGTAGGCTGAGGGAAATATTAGTCTTTCTACTGCTGTATTCCTCTAGATTTTTCAGTGACTTCTACCCCAGTCAATGGGTAGTATGAATAGACAGATTCAACTGAGAAAGTTGTTTCTGCAAAACATGGTCTTCACATGTCATAAACTTTATGGTGCAAATTCAAACATCTTGTCTCTATAGATACTCATACCCTTTCACTGAACACCCTTTCACCCACACCCGAACCAACACTTTCAAAACATCTATCTGCATCCCTGATGGGAGATAGTGTTCTCAATGCATAACACACTAAAGAAAATACAACTCTTCTATTTATAAGCTGTCCAGTGTTGTTTCTCATCATGCAGCTCCCTGTCTTTTTACAGAAATACCTACACTTTCACACAAGGCAACACCATGTATTGCCTGAATCCAACACTGGATTGTAAATATAAGATGTAGTTTGACTCTCTTCCTTCCACATTTTTAGTTATTTCCACTAAAGAATCACATTTTTCCAATAACAATTTGGTTTTGGATATACTAATACACAAAATATACTTTATCTAAGATAATGAGAGATTTGATTACTGAATACAGCTTTGGACCTCAAAGAGGACCTTTTGGTCTCAGTCAAACCGCACTTTTATTGTTCTACCTTACCAATTACTTTAATCAACTCCCTGTCAGTAAAATTTACTGAGACATCGCTACTTAAATTGCTACACATGTTCCAGGAGATCAACAGTCATAGATGGATAAGTTACTTTGGTAAGTACAAGCAAAAAGGTCTCTTAACAGAGAGACACACTAGTAAGTAAAATAAGGTGATGTATAGCATAAGTAATTTTGGACCTGTTTCTTTATAAATTCATTTATGTATATATATACATGCATCTACCAAAAAAAAAAAAAAAAAAAGTAAAATGTATGAATAAACAGTATGAAACAGCGGCTTCTAATACACAGCTCTAATGCTAATTACAGTCCTTTCCAATCACAGTCCTTTCCTATTGATTTCCATTGTTAAGTTGACCATAAAAGATCCAATACGTGAACAAAAGGATCCAAAGAACAGCGACTGAGGATACACTCAGTCTGCATGATTCACTGTGTTCACTGAAGCAATGCTAGCAGTATTTTAAGGATCTTTCATTTCATCCATATAATTTTCACTACACATTTTATCATGTCTGCAATATCTTTGGTAATAGAATCTGCTGGATTTTGCCAGAGGTATTTGAGAAATTGCTCCTTCCACCCTCACCCCCAGAAGATTAAAAAAACCCACAATACTTTGGTGGTCTAAGTATATGTGAAACTGGATGCATTGTAGAATGGGCTTAGATTTCACAGGACAAAAGATTTCTGCCTCAATACAGGGACCATCCAACCCTGAGATCCCTCTGGATGAATCAATACCTTGAAGTGTAGCCATGACAACCGCAGAGATCAAATAGGCTCAGCACACACAGTATTCACAGTATTGATTTTTCAACACAGGACAATACAGTGCTCTCAGTGCCTGAATATGGATGAGTAGCTGGCTGAGGCAGACTTCTCTTGCAAAGTCTGAAGTGATGGTGCTGAGGAGAGAGCAGTACTTAAGGAATTTCACACCACTATAGTGAGGGTGTCCATTCTCCAATTATGAAGACAGACTGCAGCTTTTGTGTCCACAGTTCACAGCCCGAGGTTTCTGAATAGCTGGTTAGCCATGGTCATGAAAAAAAAAACCCAAACTTTACTATTCCCTTTTGTTGGAAATAAATACCACTGACATGCTGCATACACTTATGACCAGGGCTTTAGACCCAAAACTCTCAAAATTTAAAGTGTGAAACTACTGCACTTTAAACAAATAAATTATATTTATATATGTACACATAAAACAAAAAATAAAATGTCACCGAAGGTTCAGAACAGCAGATAAAATCTGCTTAACAGAGGCAAAAGCAGTGCATCATTCAGTGTTGGCCATCATTCTGCTCATGTTCTATAGGACTAGATTCAGAGATCTGATGTTTGCAATGTTCTCTAAAACCATCAGTATGACTATGATCTTAAGTGGTCTGGAATGGTATGTTAACGCAATTAGTGGCAACCATACTGAATGATCATAAACTCTGACAGTTAAATTTAATTGAAGCAACAGAACAGTCAATTCAAATGTGTCAGAAAAAAAAAGGGCTCAAGAATATGCAAAGTGTTCATGGAGCCATAATCACTGTTAACATAAAAACTTACACAGAAAATATAATTTTCTGGAATTATCAATTAAACACCTATGGCTACAATCAAGACAAAATTTGATTTTCCAGAAAATTATCTGCTTCCATCAAAAAACCCTCAATATGTATTTTTAAATAACAGTCAAAATATCAAACATCTAGAGGTGGTGCAGATATCCCAGAGCATTTTCATACTCATTAACTGCTTATTCAATCATCAAATCTCCCTTATGACAAAAAATATGTTAATGATAGTCACTATAAAGGAATTGTGAATACACAAATGAACTTTTGGTGAGCTGGTAATAGTTAAAAAACCTGCAGATTGTCCAATGATGTTAAGGATATTTACACAGGCTATTTCCTATGCAAATTTATCTTGTGTTGTACTGCTGCAAGTCTGCAGCTCATCTTCAATTCTGCTAATGTTAATCCAGTAATTTGTTACCTATGGAATTAGGTCAGTTTGAATCAAGAAGAAATCAGACCAAGCTGTTCTGTAGAAAAAGCACTCAAAATACTAATAGCTAGGATTCCTGGAGTCACATTTCAATAAACTACAAGTTGCATTTTACCAAGTGCTTCCACTGGAACACTTTATTTCTGTATGGATAGTCAAAGAGGAGAAAGAACATATATGTTTGCTATTGCAACTAATAAAATTCTGTTTTATCTGCTGGATGTCATTTATCAGGCCTAACAGGAGATGTGTGTCTTTTGCTCTTTCTCTTCAGTTACTGCCAAACAAGAGGCTGACATTTGTCATCCTACATTGTGAACCAAACTGATCTGCTGGAAGGCCATCCACTAACATCACAGAAAGGTGGAAGTATTATGTCTAACAGCCAGTTACCGTATAGGAAACTATGTCTAGCTTCAGATACATATCTCTAAAGATATGTAAGATCTCTTGGTCAGATATTAATTGATATCTCATAGTTTCAAGCTACATGTTAATATAAAACACAGTCAGTGAAAAGTACTTAGACAATTGAAATAGTAGTGTTATTAAGGACACATACTGCACATTAAGCAGTAAAAGTATTACTTGAGGCAAAGCTGTTTTGCCAAAGTATTGACATATTTCATACTATATACTAACAAATTGATTGCAGTCTTTGGTGAATGAACTTGACCTGCTTCTCCACATGCTTCATCATGCACCTGTGATAAGTTTTAATGGTCCATGACATTTATGCACCTGTTCCCTTGCTGTTGATTTGCATTGCTTTATTGAAAATAATGTGGTCTTGTTTCTAATTGCATGCATCTGTCCACAGTTCACAGATTCTAATTCTTCCTAATTAACAGATAACTGATTATTTAAAGAACCTGTCTGTACAATTCATGAGTCCTCTGTAAGATTACAACCTCTGAGTATGCCTTTGTCAGAATGCAGTTTTATTTGATTACTTGCTTTTGCCTGTAGATTTTTATTTTCTATGGTGCACATTATTCAAGAGTAGTAGACAAGAGCTAACAAAAGAGTATTGTTACTTAAGCACTCTACCACTGAAAAACATTTAGCATAGGCAACAGTCCAGTTATCACCAAAACCAGATCTCTGAAGGTTGTGGTCATGCGCACAACCGTATTACCTGGCTATTTTTGTTATGACCTTAGGGAAACTGATTCAAGTAATACCTAGTAAATAGGTTGGAGAATAACACAAGGGCAGAGACAGCTGTTATCTTTCACTTGTTTTCAGTCACAAAAACCACAAGAGAGTGAGCTCTCTGCACTAAGAACTTGGTGAAATGGAGGACACACTGATATTCTGACAGACATATCATCCTTTAACTTCCAAAGAAGGGATGAACTAGAACAAATAAGGTAATTGGTTTTTTTTCTAAAGCAATATCAAGTCCTATATTTTTTCTCCAAGAAGGTAAAAACATGGTCAAAACCTCATCATTCTGTTCTTCTTCTGTTCTTTTGTATCTCATGCTCAAACATATATTCATGAAACACCACAAAGAGATTAAAATATCTTTAGAGACTGTGAAGAAAGGGTGCTTAAAATGTCTTCTCAATAGTAAAGTCAGACATTAGGGACAACATCACAAGCCCATTGAATTTCACTTGAAGGAGTGTTCAACTATGCCTCTTTCTATTACCTAGCAGTACCAGGGGGAGAGGGGGGTTTGCAACAGCAATTGATTTGAGTTCAATCTTGTGAATCACTAACATTCTCTAGAATCCTTACCACTTTTCCTAGCCTGTATTTGTCTATATGATAAACCTTTCCTATATATAACACTTGACACTTGTTCTCATTAAGCAGCATTTTTCCTCAAATACATATAGTTAGTTAAGGTAATTCTGAATTCCAATTTTAGACTTTTGATGAAAACTTTCTAACAAATTCATAAGTAAGCATGTATAAAATCCTGTAGATTATTTACTGTGTACATTTATCTTGTATAAAACATATGTCTTAATGAGTCAGAAACCAAGTGTATAAAAAATAGCATAGTAAACTAGAACTTAAAGAAATAATTATAAATAATGCATTTTCCAGGACACTGTGATAGTAGTAGAGTTCAATCTGCTTAAGAGACTACACTGCCCTTGATCATCACTGAAGGCTTTTAAGTCCTTTTAGCAATGAAACTTGATAAATCTAGTAGCTTAGCTACTAAATACTGATGTAAGACAGAACTGATAATAAAAGTGTGAAACAGTACTGCAAGGCTGACTTGGTTTTTGTTTTGTTTATTTTTTTTTCTGACTGAAAAATTAGAAAGGAACAGTTTCTTAAAATGTTTCTAAATCATGTTTCTCTCCTGGGAGAGCACAACTATCAGTCTAGAAAATCAGTGACTTGTAAACTGACCTGTTTAACTCTATTTGCCTGCAAGAGGACTACTGAGGCCTAAATTCTGTGTAGTGGTTTATGAAATGATTTCTGTGTAGAGTTAGTTGGCAACAATGAGGGAAAATTTTTAAATGGATTTATAGGCAAAACTCACCATTTGTTTTGCTGACCATCAAGATGCCTTGATGGTACTTTCCTAACATCATCCAGTAGTGGAGATTGTCACAGTAGTGGAAGTACTTGTTATGAATGACAAAATGCATACTGCTTAATATAAGAAAGACTTCTTTAGTAATTAGTTTGTTCTCTCTCTTTATTCTCTCTTGGAGGAAGGATGAATTCAACTACAAAAATAAATCCTATGTTCTAATGTAAATTGAACTTTCTCATTTAGACAATATGCACTGTTATAATTTAGCCAATATTCACTGTTGGCTATAGCAGTAATCATACAGTCCATTTGAAAACATAGATCAGATGCTTTGGCCTATTGTTTGTATTGTTTTAATACTCTGTGTACACACCTTCTGAGTCTCTGATCAGACAATTTTTGTGCAGAGGAAAACTAGAAGTGTTAAAATAGACAATCTTCATGCCTGGGAGTAGGTGTGCCAGCTGTTTGATAAGATTTGCAGGCTCAAAAGATATTACTTGCTGCTATCCCAAATGTCAGATCCATGGTTAGAGTAGGCACATATTTAGTAGAGGAGCTTAATCCTTCCTGCTCCATGAGCACTGAAACTGCAAACACTTCTGGCTTACACAAGTGCAAAGTCAATTTAAAGGATACCAGATACTGATGAGCAAACTATGGTAGATGAAGAGCAGTAGTAAATCATCCATAGCAGCTTCAAACTGCTGAGCCCTGGAAAATTATGAAAATTAAGACTGAATTCTTGAATATTTTCAGTTTCACCAGTCACTGTTGGCTATAGCACTAATCACAGCACAGAAAAGTTATAATAGCATGACAGATATGTGTAGGAAAAAAAAAAAAAAAAAGCTTATATCTCTTTAGAAAATGGCTTGAAGTATTTTATGTAAGTACACAGAGACAAAAGGCATTTCTGAGAGTGGTTTTGGCATACTTTTGCTTACATAAAGCCTGTGCAATCATATGGGAACAGTGAGGTCTGGTGGAAGTACCCTAAATCATAAATCATAGAATACCAGGTTGGAAGGGATATCAAGGATTATCTAGCCTAATCTCTTAAGGTAAACTATATATATATACATATATATAGTTTAAATGAGATGGCACAACACCCTGTCAAGCTGAGTCTTAAAACTGTCCACTGTAGGGGAATCTACCACTTCCCTTGGGAGATTATTCCAATATCTAATTACTCTCATGGTGAAACATTTTCTTCTGGATTCCAATCAGAATTTCCCCAGGAGTAACTTGTACCCATTACCCCTGTCTTTTCCATGTGAGATTGTGTGTGTCTGTGTCCTGGCTGGTAGAGCTCCTGCCCTGTTGGCTGTGCTATCACCAGAACTGTCTCCTGCACCCCAACCCTTGGGGGCATCTGGTCTTTGATGCTCCACTTCAGTTACTCAGTTAAACCATGGTCAAGTAGAGAAAACAGAAATAATCTAAGTCACTTTGTACCTATTATTCTCCATTTAAATTTCATATAATAACAAGCATTTTAAAGACGTCAGAATGTCTCCATTGTGTTTTACAATGTAGGTAAGGATTTAAAATTTTATTCCCATGCAATTTTCTTGAAATGTTTTTTAAAATGTTTTAGTTCTTTAAATCACAGCCCTCATCTGGTGGTTGGCTAGAATGTCTGCTAATAGCATAAATTTTGTTTTAAAGCTGCATATTCTGTAACCTTGGAAGGGAGCTCATATCAATGAGACACCATGAAAAGTGTCACTGGAATGAAGACAGGTATTTTCAATAGAAGGTAAGTAAGGTAGGTTGACAGTCACAACTAGTGTGACTAGTCCAACTTCTCAATTTGTCTTGTTGCACAAAATCCCTATTCAATCTCAGGTGACAATTTTAGGAGTAACAGTCCCCAAGGTCTGTTATTCTGCTGTAAAAGGAAACTAAATTAGGTTAGTTCTATTCATTTTTGAAAAGTGTAGATTGCTCATTGTGGTGGTTTGACCTTGGCTGAATGACAGGTGCCCACCAAGCCACACTATCACTTCTCCACCCTCCTCTGAGCTGGACCAGAGGGAAGAAGATAAGAGGAAACTCATGGGTTAAAACAGAGGCATTTTAATGAAAAGCAAAACAAAGGCCGCACACAGAAGGAAAAGAAAACAAAGATTTATTCTCTATTTCCCATCAGCAGGTGATGTCTGGCCCCTTTTCCAGGAACCAGGGCTCCAAACGCATAGCGGTTGCTGCAGAGAACAAGTGAATGCCTGCCCCCGCCCCACCCCCATCCCCCTTTTCCTAGCTTTTATAGTTCAGTTGATGTATGGTGTAGAATATCCCTTTGGTCATTTTGGGTCAGCTGTTCAGTAGTGACCCCTCTCATGATCTTGTCCACCCCATCCCACTGCAGAGGGAATGCTGGAAAACAGCCTTGGTGCTGTGAGAGTCCTGCTCAACAGTAACCACAACACAGGTGTGTTGTCAGCACTATCAGCACCTTTCTAGCTCTCAATATAAAACACTGCACTGGGAGGGAGGCTGCTATGGGGAAAATTAATTCCATCTCACTCAGACCCAATACAGCTATTAAATTTCTTAATTTCATTGTCCTTATAAAAACTTGTTTGGTTGTTTGTTCCATAGTTTGTTTTTTTTTTTCTAGAAAGTGAAGTTAAGCTGAATAACCTATGATTCCTAGACTCCCCTTTTTCCTTTTCAAAAGATAACATGAAACACCTGTTTAGTTTTATGACAGGTATCCTTCATCAGATAACCAGAAAGAAACATTATTCTTTTTTAACTAGCCTATGATGAAGCTTGTCAAGGAGTTGATAAGAAAATATCTACTTCATCTATTCATGCTGTACTGTGTTCTTGCCTGAGCTCTCTCACCTCTGTGGTAATAATTGTACTAAACAGCACCTCATAACTGAACTTTTAATTTCTTTTGGTGAAAACCAATACAAAAAGCAACATTTAAACACTACTATTTTTCATTGTCCTTGATGATCAGTAAAAAGGAACAGTTTTCTCCAAATTCCTTTCGCTGATAATATAGTTACATAACTATTTCCTTTACTCTTGATGTCCTGGTAGTTGTCCTAGATATTTTTTGTGATTGTTTTATAATTTCTTTCTATGCATCTTTAATAATTTAACTGACTTAGTTTATACTTTTCACATATTTTTATCCTTTGATGTCAATAATGAGTTCATCATTTTTGCCAAGTCAGTCTGTTTCTGTTCTTCTTACTTTCTTTTCTGCAACAAGTACCATACTTCAGAGAAGTGAAAAAGATTTTCCTCACATTTTTATATAAGATTTGCCTCTGAGTTCTCACCTAATTATCTCAATTCAATTACATCAGACTGTTGGTCTTTCTCCTGCTTTTTTTCCCTTTGTGATCCCTAAGGATCACAAAAATAAACATATCTTAGTTTCTTTAACCACACTGCTTTCTTTTTTTAACCAATTACTTCCTTTTCAGTAAAAACTACATTTTGCTTTTTGAGTAAGAAAAATGAAGAGAAGGTCTAAAGCCATTCTTTATGAGTTACCTATGCTAATACTCTTCCGTTTGAAATTTTCAGAGGAAGATTATGCAACAAGGAGTCTCTGGCATCAGCCCATAGAATCAATAAAGAAGTTGTGTATAAACACATAATATTCTTCATTTTAAAAAATGCTGAGTACATACGTATCATATCGAGAGGTGCAGTTCTTTGACTAACTTCACTTTGACTGATGAAGACATTCATCAATATATATATTGCTTTCTGTGTTCAGAGTACACTTTATATTATTGAAATTTTAAATTTACATTTACAGGAGTGAATAACAATTAGTTTAGACTTTGGCTCAGATTTTGATACAGAAGATATGGTTCAAATATAGGCAGCAGGACCCACCGCACAGTCAACAACAACAAAGGGAGTTGCCAAGCAAAGCATGACAGATGGCAAAACCAACAAAAGGTGGAATACTTGAACAAAGAATAGACTGATAAAATATCTTTTACAGAAATACGTAACTGAAAAATGTTCTAATAGACAAAATTCTTCTCCTCATAGGTCCTAGTAGGAACACAGCAAGCCAATTCTTTTGCATTGGTACCAGAATCTTGGTCTGAATCCTGGTCACAGTATTTAAAAGTCAATGCATGAGCCTGTGGAGGTAACAGTCTTCCATAAAAGCGTACTTGGCAAGAAATGGTGTTGACTAATTGGTTGGATCATGAATTAAATAGCCTATCAAGTTCAGAAGATTGGAGATTGCCTGCAACACATGCCAAGGCAGCTTCATTACTTGCCATACCTAAGCCAGCCTGATGTAAAGCTAACTTGGGCATAGTATCTAAATGGAAATCACGTTCCTAATATACACAAGTCCTTCAAGGCTAAAAAATGTTACACCATTAAAGAAATATGGCCAGAGACCAGGGGTACTTCAATTTTTTTAGGTTTTAGCACTTTCTGCTTGTTCCAGCAAAGCTGTGTTTGAAAATTAACAAAGATGAAGTCTCAGAAAAAGGGTTGTTTGCATTTGCTATATTTTATGCAACACAGCCCCTGCACTGATGCACCATGCAATAAGATGCATGCAACACATGTAGAGCTGTTCAGCTGAAATGTCATAAGAATCTGTTCCTACTCCTTCATGTTATGAACTTAAATTTCACAAGGTTGGAAATGAGGAAGCAACTTCTAACAAACCATGCAAACAACAATAAATATTAATTAAAATTGGATTACTTGATATATTATTGTTTGACTCTCCATTTATCAATGTTTTTTTTAAAAACGCATGAAGAATATAATAGTGTAAACTTTGTATTACCACACACAGAAAGCCTTCCTCTTAGAAGGCTCTAATTATTTACTATTTTGTTTGGTGCAATAACAGTCAGTTAGGATCATCAGAACTATAATTCTGCTGTCACTGGCTACCTGGTAAACAGAATCCCTTAAAAATTAAAACCTTTTAGATGGCTGGCCCATGAATATGGATGAACACACTAGAAAACAAAAAAAAAGTTTCTTCTACAATGCCAATCCAGAATGACTTATTAACATGTCTTACTGTTGAAAACACAAGAACACTTTTCGTCTCAAACACTGAATAATGCCAAAAATTGAGGAAGATTAATTCATAGATAACGATAGCCTATCAACCTTCCTTGTGAGATTCATTTCAGAGGCCTTCAGCTAAGCTAGGTGTAGAACAGTGCATACTATACACAAAGTTATACATATACAGCATAGTCTATATGAAACAGGGGGGTTTATTATTTTATTTTATTAATATTATTTTAGAATAATAAGCATATAATGTTCTATTCAGAGAAGTGCAACGGATTACTCTGTGGTGTTTATGTATGCCAAAATGGAATTTTACACTACTTTCTACTGTCCTCATTTTGGACACCTAATCTTATCTACTGAAACCAGCTGTGTCCTCTCCAGGACCCTGCCTACAGGGATGGGTTCAGACATAGGCTCTTCTGCTAGTGCACTGAGTTGGGCAGATGTGCCCATACAAACCACAGTAGAATGGCATGTGGCCAATAAACATCCCGGCAGGACTCAGAAAGCCGATATAAGACGGCATTAATGTGACTAATAAACAGGAACTGGGACAAACTCCTTCTGCCCAGCTCAGATCATGAACTTCCACGCCCTGTCTGGATAACCATGCCCATTATCTCTTTCCCATAGCCCCTGCCCTGGCTTTTCTTCTTTCTGTTGGTGCCCTGTGGAAGTAGTCCAAGTTATTTTGAATAAAAATTTGACACTAAAATGAATTTTACTAGTTACCACTCTGCTTTTATATGACTTTCCCCCCAACTTCATGCTCTGAGGCACAAGGACTGCCCATGGTGACAGCTTGCAGTGGCCTAGGCTTTAGACTCCCAACATGACCGGAAAAATATTCCAGAAAAAAATACTTTAGCACTTTGTTTTCCCCCACTCAGGGCTGCCTGAGCCAGGACAAGACAGCTGGGATTCAGGGTGTCAAGCAGGCTTTCAAGGGATAAATCTCATCCTTTTTCATTTTGCTTTGCTGCTTTAGAGCAAACTTTCCTAACCACAGTTAATGAGAGTCAATCTGGAAGCTGGAAGGCAGAGTCCTTGAACATTTTACAACATACTTTGCAACAAAACTTGTGTTCTTTTAAATGTTACATAGCGACCTTCCAAATGGTATCTATTTTTAGGGAAACATTTTATGGTATTAATTTGATTTATAGAAACATGAGACTAGAAGAAACATGTATCATCATGCCCAATCCCCTGCTATTACAAGGAACCACATCAGGTAACTGTTTTAATAAACTGTACATTTGGATACCATGGTGATGAATACTTCATAAATATGTATATTTGTAGCTGTGCAGAAAATAAAATTATAAATTTTGCACTGGATGAACAGGAGGATTATGTGTGATGAAGGTGAGTGCAGCTCTAAAGGTATTGCTGCTTTTTTTCAAGACACTAATAAAGACTTCACTGAAACCTTCATACAGTCTCAGAAAAGAATTATGTCAGCTAGGGAAGGTGTAAATTTCAAACACAGGACTGATGAGAAATATAATAGCACAAGAAAATAAAGATAGTAAAAACAAAGAAAGACCACTGTTAATACAGAAAATTTGCTCCATTCATGATGCAATGGCAGTAGCTCAAGAGAACAAGCCCACAGGCATTTACAGGTTTATCATTATTTAAGTGAAGAAAGTTTATAGGATAAAAAAAAGTCCTATTTTTTTTCATCATTTCCTTACCTTTGTATATATCAGACACCAAAACCAGGCCTAATTTAACATTCTTAATCACAATAATTAATTTTATTCATTGTGCACCACTAGCTGATTTTCCTGTGCTTGGCTTTTCTACATTTGCAACTTGATTCTAGAAGATAACTCAAGGGATAATCAAGGGATTTTGGTGTATTTTATAACAATAATGATTTTTATTTCAGTGAGATTTATCCCTTTCAGCATAAAGCCAAACTCTTCTCTCATATATATATCCTTGATTCAATCTCCTTCCATTTAGGAGACACCCTTATTTAGTAGCCACACCTTTATCACACAAGCTGCCAGAAAAAGGAATTAAATTAAATAAGAGACACCTTCTATTTACAGCCACAGGGAAAAGTAATTAAATTTAATGGAAGCTACAGCTCTAAATAAAGACACAGAGAACCTCTACTCCTATCCTCCTGAAAATGAGGTTACAGGTTACGCACAATGAGTAACATCCAAGCACTTTGTAACCCCATTATCTCCAATAGGCTTACAGAAGAGATATATTTGTCATAGTTTTCATTCCAGACAGAGGAATGGAGAGCAAAGTAAGAACCAATAATTTTCATGCTTTCAAATGCACAAAAGGAAAATGGAAGCAAATGTTATTACAGGTATGATTACAACATAATAAAAATAAATGCATTTCTTCTCCAATTTTTTTTTTTTTTTTTTGAAACAATATGTGATACATGGTTAAGTAAAAGGGTGAAAGACTAAATTATTTCCAGATTTCCCAGAGAGTCCCTATGAGGATAAATAAAAGCATTTACTATGGAGGAAAAAAAAAATCTTAGCTAGTGCAAAATTTCTGTTGCAAACAAAGGAAGCAAAATAAATTTAAGCTCTATCAGATAGGATACATTCTCTGTTGTGCTGTAAAGGGAAGTTATATATCCCCTTGAGAAATAAATGGATCATTTTGGTGAATCTCATTTAGTTGGCTGGCTTTTGAAAGGAAGCCTTGAAGCTTGAGAAGTATTTCCAAAGGAATTCTCAGTACGGTCACAATACATCAGTTAATATTAATATTCTTTTTAAATTTACCTTTATGAAATAAAGTGATTTGAATAGAGCAGTACAAATATTTCCTGTTCAAACTGTGTGGGTTTTTCAACTAGATAATTTCTATTGCAAGTATTTCTTATTTTGCAAGAAAAATCAGTTTAATTCAGTGAAGGAGTCTTCTGAAAACAAGAAAAGATTGGACAAGAAATTGAAATAGCTGTCTTACTATGATGTCTTGTTGCTTGCATATCTGCTGCTTGGCCATATGCATTTCCCTCTCCTGACCAAGCCCACAGCCTGGGTATAGCCTCTGCTACATAAGGCAACAAGAGACTTCTATGAAGTAAGGCATTCTCTGTCAAGAGCTTAGACTTGTAGTTGTTGCAGAGAATGAACAATAAAAGAAAGAAAACTTCCAACAGATTGTAAATTACAAATAATTTTTTTTGCTTATCAGGCTCTGTGTGGCAAAAAAAACCCAAAAAACAAAAAAAACCCCAAATAGTCTGGACAGAGTATTGAGGCCTCACTCACAGACTGCATTTATAGAAGTATAATGTGGTGACCATGACCAGTCTTATCACAAAATGAGATCCAACTCAAAAGTGCTGGATCTTAAAGTATATTCTTAGCTAATAGACGGGGACTAGATCATGAGATGGACTTTTAATATACCATGTAGCTTCACTCATACTGTCTTTGGAAATAGCCCCTGACCTGTGCTGTCCCCTGATACATACCTAAACATTACCTGAGACTATGCTGTTTGGTAGAAGACAAAACTCTGCCAGGGAGCAGGGTGCCTACTAGTTCTGCAGTCTGGACAGTCACGGCAGTGCTCAAGACTGTGTACTGCTGAGTTTAGTAGTTTTAGGTAGCTATGGCCTCAAAAATTCCTGCCACAAACAGGAAGCTGAACTCTGAGGGAAGTGAGGCATAGGTTAAATAAATAAATCCATAGGGCCTGCATAACCTGGAAGACCAACACAGTAAACCATGACATACCTACTTAATACACAAGTGCCAGTGCACGAAAATTTAATCACTGTAGAATTTCAATATCAAGCCTAAAGTTACAAATAACGTCTCAGTCTGATGCATGAAGATGATTACCAAGAACTTATGTGAGCACTCAGCACTCTCAGTTTAAGAAAAGTAGGGGTCCTCAAACAATCCTAATAATGAATGCACAGGATCAGTCCAGTGCTGCATGTTCCTTTGATTGCACAGGTTTGTAGCACATAAGGCATTCCTCGCATTTTAATTAGTCTTCCCTCTTCTTTCAGGCCATTTTTATGCCATTGTCATGTATCTATACAATTAGAACTAATTTATACAATTAGATCTAATTACTTAATTGTTGTAGCATGAATGATAAAATAATGAGAATGTGTAATTAAGATGTGCAATTACATAATTACAATGTGTAATGACATTAGGTGTAAATATTCTAAAATGTTATGAGAAAAAATACAGTTAAAATAGTAGCAATTTTTTTAGATTTGGATTGTTTTAAATAAGCAGATCAAGTTATGAAAAAAATTTCTTAAAGTTAAGGAATTTTCTCTTCATTATTAACTCCCCATAGCAAAGCACTGCCCATTTACAACAAGGTTTGATGCAATCAAAAAGGGTAGGAAACTGCAGGAAAAAAAATATATATACACTGTGATAACTGAGATTATTTTTATTCTGCTATTTTTTAAAACAGGCTCCAATTTCCATATGTCTTTTTTTGCAGTATGGAGCAAATCTGCAAATTTAACTGATGTACGCAAATATATTTAAAAGCACATATCAAATAATACAACTTTAGAATTTAGTATGGCTGTATCCCATGGCACCAGTGAAATACCAAAGTAATAAATGAAGTATTTAATTCCAGCCTTACTCTGAAACATGGTATCAACTCCTCTCAAAAATACACAAAAAGAAAAGTATTGTGCTTTCAGGATGTCCTGGTTTGGCCAGCTTCCTAAAATATCTGTTTGATATGCCCAAAGTTTGGGATGTACTCACTGCCCTCCCCTCCCCAACCCCCTGAGAGCTCCCACAAATCCCCAGAAAGATATTCTACTGCATTCTAAATGACCTGTCTCAAAAGGTGCTGAGCTAGAAACAGTCCTGTCTCACTTACAGGCTATTTACTGATTAAAATTAGATTTAATTCCTGTTAACATTTAAAACCCACTGAGATACAGAAGAGCAGGATTAATTTCATTGTAGTTGTGGCAACTTCATTGCTGTTGGTAGCACATAAGCATCCAAGGCTGACTTTAAGCTCCTTACAGAGCTTGAAAGTAGAGAACAATTTTAGAAGTAAAATGATCAAATTTTCTTCAGGGAGAAGAAAAAAAAAAAAAAAAAAAAAAAAAAAAAAAAAAAAGACAAAAGATTTTGACTACCTGAATTTGAACTTCTTACTACTTGAACACTTATTTTTTCAATATTTTCACTCTGGAAATTCAAACATGAAAAATTATTTTCACCTGCCAGTTCAATAAGATACTTCATGTTTATTTTAAAAAGCTTTTCACTGTAATGTATCAGTACTGAAATATTTTCATTTTATGTTTGGGAAGTTTTATTCTCAGGTACCTTCCTATTAGCCATTAATTTTGCTAGACGAAGGAAGGGGAGAGAAAAGAACAACATAAATAAAAGTTCGGTAGAGTTTTCATGGCCAAAATACTAATGTTAATACCAACTAAAACACTATGTTGATTTCTACCATCAATATGGGAAGTACAATATCTGAATGGTATTTGAAGTGTTGTAAAACTATAAAAAGTACAAAGCAAAGCAGCTTTAAGCAGGTGTACAGGGAGGGATAAAAAGACTGATGGAAGTAGATGGCTGGGGGATGCTTGCAGTCCTAAACTATAGACCTCCAGCCCCAAGACAGAAAGAAGTTATACCAAACTGGGATCAGTTGCCAGAAGTACAGATGTGCATTTCACTCCCTCCAAGATGGGTGGTCTCTGTGTAGTAGATAGCGCAAAGGTAATTAGGTTGGTAATTTGGACCTCGGATCATCTGTCATTCCTGAGGCAACAGAGCTTCTCATGGTATACCAATATACGCAGCACCTACATGGAAGTGAAATCCCATCTGACCATATGCCTTGAAGTTTAAAGATTTGTAGGCTTTGAAATTTTATTCTCAGGAAAAACTTCAGATGCAGATTTTACAAAACTTCCACAATGTACCTTTCTTTCAAAAAGTAATTCTGTTTCAAAGCAAGTTGAAAGTAGCATCATTTTCCCTTATTATAAAGTTCTCAGATAATAGCACACTATACTTAGGCTCCCTAAAATGTCCTTACTTTCTGAATAATTCTACTTCAACAACTCTCCTGTGTCTTGAAGGCCTTCTGAAACTCAAAAATAGTTCTATAACAACTGTGTACCTCAGGTTTAAAAGATGCTCTGCTTTGTGCTACTAGTTCAGACTTGACTTATCTGATGTTTTGCCTGCATTCTTTGTATGGCTTCACATTTGAATATCAGACACAAATAAATGTAATACACACACACACACACCCCCCACCAATCCTTTAAATGTAGATCTGAGCAGTTTTCATGACTGAGATTATGTTGGCAGAATAGTATATGTGAATGACATCCTGACAAGAAATGAAGGGCTGACAAATTTCCTCTTTTTTTTTTTTTCCATTTCCTGACAGACAAATCCTTGTAAAAGAAGGGCGTGAGGAAGAAATGTTTATCTTGTGTTACTAATTCCCTTGGAAATTGTAGAAACAATAGCAAATACATTTTCGCTCTTGATATTTAAAGACAGACTAACTTTTTATATCTGTCAACCTTGTCAAATTATAAAGTGACTTTGTTTGTCATCTGATTAGAAATTTTCTCATGGGGGAGGTTTGTATTCTATCTTAGATTATCCTAATAAATCTCTCTCTTTTTATTTTTTTGCCATTTGTGATAACGCTTGTTTTAAAGTGAAAAATAAAGTGAAAAAAATGGTCCTTGGCTGAGAAATATATTGGCAAACATAATTGCTATCTCAAATGTGATAAAGTCATATAAATGACCTGCTCATAAATCCTGCATGTAGTCCTCTAAAATCTATCAAAGTACTTTATTACAGATTTTCTATTGTACAGTGTTTCACCTGATATGAGGTTTGTGGAATTTAAAATAATATATCAGTAGCAAAATGCTGTTTATGAAAGGTGGCAAGGTATGTAAGAGTTAACAGAACTGTGTATTTTACCCTGTAGTTGGTTTACAAGAAAGCCAATCATGCTCTGAATACTATGGTGGAAACAAATACATCTTTCATCCAATTAGCTATTATACAGATGCTTGGGACCACATGGACAATACCCTGGAAAGAAATCACACTGCTTTCAAGGAGATAAGATAATGCTGGAGGGTTTAGCTGGTCTCATGTTTATACTACAAGTTCACATAGCCTGAGTTCTCGGGGCTGCTCTGTCCTGGTTTTCACCTCTGAGCAAAGCCAGCTGTCAAAAGCTAGTGGGTCATTCTATTTTACACGCTTTCCTGTTGAGCACCTTTGAAGGCAAGTCTGAAAACAGAGCTAAAGATTTCTTCTGAGAGCTGGTTTGGTGAGGTGGAAGTATTACACAAGTATCCCACCTGATCTCTAAACATGACCTCTAATGCTCATCAGGAGAAATCACTGTTCAGAAAACAAGGTGAAAGATGAAAATGTAATTTCTTCCTTGTTTTTTAAAGAGCCAGAACAAAATGGAAACAAAATTTCTCTCTATAATATCAGCCTTGCTTGATGTGGAGATTTTACATCACTGCTTTACATTATAAATTGTGTATATCTCTTCAATTACAAGATAATCCAACTAATGGCTACAGTCACAAGAGAAACAAGTATATGTGTGCTGGTTTTGGCTAGGATAGTTAATTTTCTCCATAGTAACAAGTACAGGGCTATTATTTTGGATGTGTGCTGAAAACACTGTTGATAATATACAGGGATGTTTTTGTTATTGTTGAGCACTGCTTAAACAGAGTCAAGGTCTTTTCTGCTCCTCACACCACACCACCAGCAAGTAGGCTGGAAGTGCACAAGGAGTTGGGAGGAGACACAGCCAGGACAGCTGAACCCAAATGACCAAAGGGATATTGCTTATCAGCAATAAAAACTGGGGTAAGAAGAAAGATAGGGGGGACATTTGGAGTGGTGGTGTTTGTCCTCCCAAGTCACCATTATGTGTGATGAAGCCCTGCTTTCCTGGAGATGGCCAAACACCTGCCTGCCAATGGGAAGTGGTGAATAAATTCCTTGTTTTGTTTTGCTTGTGTGAACAGCTTTTGTTTTATTTATTAAAATATCTTTATCTTAACCCACAAGTTTTCTCACTTCTACCCTTCTGATTCATCTCCCTCATCCCAACCACGGAAAAGTGAGAGGCAGCTGGGTGGTGCTTAGTTCCCAGCTGGAGTTAAATCACTACAGTGTACCTTCTATCAGCACTGGGGTTGTTCATTCACAGATACAGTCTGGTAAACCACACTAAATCAAGAATGCACTGCTTTCCCCACTAATCACAGACACACCTTACCAAATGTCCCATCTCATCAAAATTAATCAGGAAATCAACTGTTTGGAGGAGCTGATCCAGTCAAAATGTAACCCAGCAAAATAAAGTTCTTTCCAGTCCTTGCAGCTAGATCAAGGTAGAGCCAACACAGGGAGACTGGGAATACAGAACCAACACTTAAACTGATTGTGAGACAGCAGGGTAAGGCAAAGAGAGGACTAAAGAAAGATGTGCAACATTTGGAGCTTCTGATGGCAGGGAGTTCTTTTAAATGCTGATCAACATTTGACAGTAGCAGTAGTCTGTGTAAATACTGCAGGATTAGGCTTTTATTTAACATTTACAAATTAATACTGCACTCAAGAAAATGAATGGCTTGAGCACATATGCTTTCACACACCACCTGTCCATTCCCCTCTCATTTCTGTTATTTCTTCTCACTCTGAAGATAGCTTGTTAATTGCTATGCTGGTATGTAGTATGACATGGCCACAGGATAAAAAAAAAAGATGGGAGGGAGGGAGGGAGAGAGAGAGAGGGAGAGAGGGAGAGTGCTTGTGATTTGAGTAACTACTTCATCTTGTCTCTGGTGGTAAGAGTTTATTATTCTAACCCCTTGGTCACCTCTTAAAATATATGAAAGGGCAATGGCAACACTTTGTAGGCAGACCTGTGATGTATAGCTATGTACCACTGTCAGTCTGATCCAGTCAACTGCTCCCTTTGCTGGCATTCACAACTGAAACAACTAAATATGTCTATTAGCACTCATTAGACTAACATTTAAGTAATAACCAGTAAGACCCACATGTTACAGAGCAGGATGACAGCTTTGACTAACAGGTTATTTCTTAGGCTACTATCATCATAAGGAAAAGATTATGTAAAACCAGAAAGACTTTTGCAATCAGATGCAACAGACAGATGGAAGATAATGTGGCATCAGCAGGGAATTTAGAAATACCTGGAGTGGTACTTGGAAAGCTGAAAAAATTCTGGGAAATTGATAAGTATGTGCTTTCTAAAGGTTCATATTCTACATGATAATGCTGTATGAAAAATTTATTTCCAAAAGAAAGCACATTAAGTTTCTGCTTCATTAATGGTAATGATGACAAACACTTCTGCTACTTTCAGAGTAAATACTTTTTCATTAAAATACTGTCATTTCTTTGATCTGATGCTTTTCTTCCAATCTTACCAATGAATAATAATATTCAACATAGAAAAAAATTAAGTTATTTGATCAGGAAATAACCCCAAGGAAGAGTATTTGTTTTGGAATTATATTCTGTTAAGAGCACACTTCAATCTGTGTCACAAGAAGATATTTCCATCTCAAAACATCTGCTTTACAAAAGGAAACAACAAAGACAAAAATCAAACTAACTCGTTTCCATCAAAGATAAGTTTGTATAACTCAGTATTTTGCCATTTGGGACCTAAGAACTTTTCCAGTTGCATTCAACAGGAGTTTTTTCATAGGCAGTATCAAAACAAAAAGGTATCCTGAGCACACTCTGTAAGTTAACCATTACATGACCACCACATTAAATGGATGATACTTTTATTTATTGCTCAAAGAGTTCCCTATGCACCCTTAAAGCAGCACTTCAGTTTAGTCCCTGATCCATACTATCAATAATAGGAGAGGATACAATACAACATGTCTCAGGAATACCTAACAGCATGTGCACTTAGTCCTTATGTGCACACAGTCTGGCCCGGAGCCACAACAGCTAAGACTTTTATTTATGTGTATATAAACAGAAATATATGCTTTCTGTATATGTTGCACAGGTATTATACACATAAGTTATAACTAGTAAAAGCAATAGAAAAAAAAAAGTGTTTCTGTGTGAGCATTTTATTTTTTCTTGCAAGATGGATTTAATTTAATGTGGGTACTAAAAGCAAATCCTGCTGAGGCTACTAAAATCAGGTAATTTCTTTGATGTATCTGTAACACATTAATTACTGATTCAGATTCTGATTTTTAATTGCACAGAGTTATTGTTTCTCCCCTACAATAAAATTGACAGTTAGTAGAGTTTTCTCTTTCTGTCTCCCTGTGAATGTCTGCTAGCACTCCAAAATCATTAACACAGCTGCGTATTTCCTGTACTTTTATAGAAGACTGGAGACCTGAACAATCATCATTACAATTTTATACTGCTGTTTGCTTTACCGCTTGTGTGCCAGCCCAATTAAGACAGTAAATGTCAATTTGTTCTTCAGATATAGTATGTCCATGTTCTTTAGGAATTTTTTTCACAAAGATGTTAATTTTTTATGTTCACAGTTCTTAATGGTTTAAGATGCTACTTTTTACAAACCGTATAAGAGATGGGAACAAACACAAAGCCCTGATGCATTTATGTTTTTCTGTGATACTTTCTCACTCAAATAAATGAATTAATTTGTCTTCATGATACCCTTGTGAGTTCAATGCTGCCATTTCCATTTTTTTCTGTACCCACACAGATGTTAGAAGCCTTTCTTCTTGGATTGCGAGAGGAGGGGGAGGTAATAATTTACTGAGTAGATTTCTGTTTCTGCATAAAGCAGCTAGAGAGAAACCTGTATTTTCAAGTAAAGGAAAGCCCAGGGAAATGTACTGCACTTAAATTGCAATGTATCAAATCTGACAGTAAATATGCTTCCTTCATTCTCCACCACCTCTTTGTTCTTCTCTACCTCTGTCTCATATATCCTTCAGCTTTAATTATTTTTATTACTTACTATTTATGCTGCTCAAAATATGCTAGGTATTTTTTGAAGACAACCCCTGCCTCAAACAGCATAATACAGTAATAACTGTGTAGTACCAGAATGCCATTTCTCCTTCTTTTATGGCTCTATTACTGTTCTATCTGAGCAGCTCTGAATTTAATGCATTTCTTCTCATCTCTGCATGCCCCAGGGAAGGACCATCATCCACATTGTACAAATGGGAAACCAAATACATCTATAATGTAAAGTGAGTAGAGGTCTCAAGCCAGGTTTTCTAGTCTCTAGTCTCACTCAAATGTGGCCCAGATGAAAAGAGTCTGCCAGGTCTTGCCACTGCCACACGTTCCACCTGCCTTGGCAGCAATACTGTGTGATCCTCAGATAATTTTTAGAAGGGACCTGGTGCCATCTCTCTAAAGGGCATGAGTGTTTCTAGAAAAGTTGATTTGTGGTTGCTCTCTGAAATAATCAGATGAAGCCACAAGCATTCTGCAGCTGCTTAGACTCTGAGCAAGGTAAAGGACAGACAGATTTTAGATCCTACAGACAGTATGTCTGTCCCCAGAGGTTAATAGACAGATCCTTAAAGACAGTTGTGTTTAATTTCCACTGAATTAAAGGGGAATTAGGTAGATATCTATCTATCTATCTATCTATCTATCTATCTATCTATCTATCTATCTATCTATCTATCTATCTATCTATCTTCTTTGACAGATGAGCATGAATGAATTGGGCAGTCACTGGATAAGCAGTAGCAGGTGGATTTCAAAGCCTGTCTTTACCTGGGTAAGCTAAGAAGTCAATAAGCCATCCCTATCTGAAGTCTGTAGGATACCCAAACAAGGAGAATCTTCTTTGGAGAGTTTTAATACTCTAACCTGTTTGCACAGTCCACATTCTTTCCCCATTACCCATTGTCTTCTGTACTACACAGCAACAAAACCAGGGCATTTACAATCTCGAATAGATGTATTTCTCTTCCCTAAATATATTCCTCTGCCTCTAGAATCGGAAAGTGTTGCTTTTAATTATAAACACCTCCTACCTCCCTGCTGAGCAGATTGCTATTCTTCCTCCCAGACTACATCTGCAAATACATCAGGAAATCTTCCAGCATATAGAGCTCCCCTCCCTCCTTCACTGAGGAACCCTATCCTGAGAGCATGATACAGATGCAGCATTCATACAAAACAGCCCCCACAGCCAATTAAAAACAATGAAGTCAGGATAAATTGGAGTGTTCTTGGGGATTTTCCTTTGTTTTCTGAAACCTTGGTAACTGTACAGAAATAAATGAAGCTCCAACCATCCATTCTGTGATAATTGAACATGAACAAAAACATTTATATCAAAAAGAGTTTGATGAAGAACATCTTATATAACAATATCGTTAAAGAAATTTGCTCACTTTTCCATACTCTTTCCTTTTTACTTAATAGTGAGAAAAGGAAGAAGAAAGGATTGAGAGAATAAATAAATTACAGAAAATTTATTGGCAAATTTGGGGAATTTTTTTTTTAAATATCATCACATTCATCATTAAAAATGCTCTCTTCCAAAAAGACAGACCTGTGTGGTCACATTCTTTATTCTGTCATTAGTCTGACATTCATCTGCATTCATACTCCAAGTCTCATGCAATGAACAGGATAATAAAACCCATTCCCTCCTACACTCCAGCTTAGATGGAGATGCCTTCCATATGGATGTGACATCAATGTCTCCCATATGAATGTGAAAACAATCTTTTTCCTGCTCCACGGCCATCAAATCTGGCCAGTGGGTTTAGCAGCGCAACATGACTCACTGACCAGATGTATCCAGGGTGGGGGGAAGCTGCAGAATAAGGACAGGAGTGTGGCACTGCTCTACAGCCAAGAACACTTTGTCAAGCAAGAGACCAAACACAAGGAACTCCCCTGCACAATGTAACACACCCAGGAGAGCTATCACCTCTGAGACACAAACTTCTTTCCACAGTCTCTGCAGTACATACAGCTGATTTTCCCATATGAAACTGTAGCCCATGCGTCAGCCCAACAATATAGTCCTTCCAAAGGCAAGTGGTCTGATGACACGGCTTAGAATAAAATACAACAGCAGGTAACATAAAGTAAGTGTTGTTATTGGCTAGCAGTTGAACATAATACAAACAAAAACACAATCAGCATTTGGTGACAGCCCTCTGGACTTAAAGAATTGCTATCAACTCTTGGAACCACAACTTCCAGCCATTTTTTCCCATCTGTTGTGGCAATGTGCAGTCGTTCATATTATGGCACCAGGTCTCACACAATAAAAATGCCTGTTTCTTTCTACTTCCTCAATATAAATAAATATCCTATAATAGAACACAGTTACTACATAATGTACTATACCATATGTAACCGAGTGTTGCAGGAAGAAGAACCTTGACTCATGGAATTCCACTTAAATTTAATGCAAATTTTTTATATAAAGTTTTAATTATTGATTTAGTAATTCTTCTCCCTTTTCTCCAAGTACACCTATTCATGATTTTCTTCATGTGTCCTCTTTTCTGTGTCTTTCTGTGTGTTCTCCCACACATCTCCGTTTATAAATCCTCACACGTGTACTTCCAACCCCAGCAACACCCCTGGCCCTCAGCTGTACCAAGCCAAGCCCCACACCCTCCTCTGATTGGCTGAGGCTCTGGTGGGTGGTTCAGAGCTGTCTGGAACCATCTGTGGCCAGCACAGGGTGGTTCATAGCCTCCTCCTACACAGGACGCCCTGCTACCAAACCCTGCTGCTGGTGCCCAATATAAGATCTCATGTGACTCCATAGCCTCATTACTGGTACCACTTGCTATACTTTCTAAATATTTCCCATTCCAAGAATGTTCAGTAGTGTTCAATAGTCCTACTGAAGACAATGTGACCGTTAACATACTGAAGTGCTCTGCTCTGTATATAATGACCAAATGCATAATATGCCTGGTCTTGTTTGGGAAAATTTTGAGGCTGACACTCCAGGACCAGTGACCATGTCCATCTCCCAGTTATTGCAGTTATGAAAGGAAAGACTATGAACTTCTGAAAAGGCAGATCTCAAGCATCAGCTGTTCCAATTATAGCCTAAAACTATTACAGTCAACAGCTAGGAGTTTGGGCAAAATTAATATTTTTCTTTAATCTTGTGTTGTAGCTCTTCTGCAAAATGAAAGATTCCTTTTTCAAAGTGGAAAAAAAGATTAGTCTTTTTCATCACTGGAAAAAAAGAGCTTGTCACTGTCTGAAAGACATTTTTCATTTCTTTGCACCAATTAGATGACTTGCACAAAAATATGGCAAAAAATTGAAAAGTATCTCTGTTTACGTTAAATCTTTCACAAATGAATTTGAGCAAGGTCAAATTACATACTCTGAGGAGAGACTGTAGCATTCCTTCTGAAATAAATAACCCTGAGCAGTGTTCTGCACCTAAAACCTACTTTTCAGAGCTGCTTACTAATAAGCTGTTCAGCTGAAGAACTTTGTAGAAAGCATGAACATGATCTTAGTAGTGTTAATAACTAACATTTGTCATACAATTTATGAAAGCATACGGTCAGGAAAAAGAATAAAGAAAAACTAGCTACTATATCTTAGGTTATGGTTTCCATAAGCCAAAACCTTTGACAGTTATTTTTAATGAAGCTTTTATTTTATTAGTTAATAACAGTGAAATAATATATTAATTTCTACATGAAATTTAATTGCATCCAGTCATTTGAAGGACAAGCAGCAGAAGTTAGTCACATTTGCAAAGATGTATATTGGGTTTGAGTAACAAGGTCTGGGTAGCAGGAGGGCTACAGGGGTGACTTCTGCTAGAAACTTCCCCCATGTCTGACAGAGCCAATGCCAGGTGGTTCCAAGACAGACCTGCTGCTGGCCAAGGATGAGCCCATCAGCAACAGTGGTAGTACCTCTGTGATAATGTATTTAAGAAGGGGGAAAAAATGCTGCAGAAACAGTAGTGGAAAGAGGAGTGAGATGTAAGAGAAATAACTCTGCAGACACCAAGGTCAGTGAAGAAGGAGGGGGAGGAGGTGCTCCAGGTACCAGACCAGAGATTCACCTGCAGCTCATGGTGAAGACCATGGTGAGACAGGCTGTGCCCCTGCAGCCCATGGAGGTGAACAGTGGAGCAGATGTCCACCTGCAGCCTGTGGAAGATTCCACATCAGAGCAGGTGGATGCACCTGAAGGAGGCTGTGACCCCATGGAGAGCCCATGCTGGAGCAGGCTTCTGGCAGGACTTGTGACCCCACAGGGGAACCATGCTGAAGCAGTTTGTTCATGAAGTACCACACCCTGTAGAAGGGACCCTTGTTGAACCAGGAAGAAGGGAGGTAAAATATAATTTATATTTCTTATTACCCTAGTCTTATTTGATTGGTAACAAAATAAAATAATTTCCCTGAGTCAAGTCTGTTTTGCCCATGACAGTAATTGGTGAGTGATCTTCCAGTCCTTAACTTGACCCACAAACCTTTTGTTACATTTTTTCCCCCCTGTCCAGTTGAAAAGGGGAGTGTTAGGGTGGCTTTGATGGGCACCTGGTATTCAGTCATGGTCTGCCCACCAGAGCAGGACAAATAAAATACGACAAGGACTAAAGGAATACAGTTAGAGGAAAGAAAAATATAAAAAAACATACAGAATATCAAATATTTAATTTCAAGTCCAATCAGATGATGTAAACAGCCAAGTTCTTTCCCAAAACTCAGCTGAAACAGGACTGACCAAAATTCTTTATACCTCATTTTATATAACAATCCTGAATTAGCAACAGAAGGATTAAAAAAAAAAAAAATTAAAAAAAAAAAAAA
>JANIJG010002401.1:2846-13022 GCA_024611175.1 Megaceryle torquata
TAATATATATAATAGAATATATAATAATATATACTATATAATAGTATATATAGTATAATATATAATATATATAATAATAATAGCAAGAAAAAGGTTTGCTGACACTGTGGAAAGCCTGAAAAGAATTGACTCCAAAGCCAGAAGTGACTGCAAAACACTTTTTATTTTATAAAGAAAAGTGAAAGAGAATAGAAAAAAAAATCATAACAGAATTCTGGGCTCTGCTGTTTAAGTAGAGATCATAAAGATAAATATTGGAAAGCTGCAATTGCATCATGTGATGTGCTCTGCAAATAAGTATCGAGCAGAAAGTGTCACGTAATGAACACACCCAGGTCACATGTTTTAATATGTCAGGCTCACACAGCACTAATGCTTTTCATTTCAAGAAAAAAACACCATAGCAATGGAAAGAAAGAAAATTGTGAAGATGTACTTGTGGCCCCAAAAGTGAAGCTATCATTTTAAGGTTCCTACATGAAAATAGAGAAATAAACTTCCTCTGACTAATAAAGATTAACTGTAGAGAACTGTGTAACTTCTCCACTAACTCTTTAATTTCAGTCTCAGTGCATGAGCTTGATCAGGGATGTATTGTTTCAGTAAATCCACAGCACAATTATCAGGACAGATGTATGTTCTTCTTCTTGTTCTTCTTGTTCTTCTTGTTCTTCTTCTTGTTGTTCTTCTTGTTCTTCTTGTTCTTCTTGTTCTTCTTCTTGTTGTTCTTGTTGTTCTTCTTGTTGTTCTTCTTGTTCTTGTTCTTGTTCTTGTTCTTGTTCTTGTTCTTCTTCTTCTTGTTCTTCTTCTTCTTCTTCTTGTTCTTCTTCTTGTTCTTCTTCTTGTTCTTCTTCTTGTTCTTCTTCTTGTTGTTCTTGTTGTTCTTGTTGTTGTTTTTGTTGTTCTTGTTGTTCTTTTTGTTGTTCTTGTTCTTCTTCTTCTTCTTGTTGTTCTTGTTGTTCTTGTTGTTGTTGTTGTTGTTCTTGTTGTTCTTGTTGTTGTTCTTGTTCTTCTTCTTCTTCTTCTTCTTCTTGTTCTTCTTGTTCTTCTTCTTGTTCTTCTTCTTGTTCTTCTTCTTGTTGTTCTTGTTGTTCTTCTTGTTTTTCTTGTTGTTCTTCTTGTTGTTCTTCTTGTTCTTGTTCTTGTTCTTCTTGTTCTTCTTCTTCTTCTTCTTGTTTTTCTTCTTCTTCTTGTTCTTGTTCTTGTTCTTGTTCTTGTTCTTGTTCTTCTTGTTCTTCTTCTTCTTCTTCTTCTTCTTCTTCTTCTTGTTCTTCTTGTTCTTCTTCTTCTTGTTCTTCTTGTTGTTCTTCTTCTTCTTGTTCTTGTTCTTCTTCTTCTTGTTCTTCTTCTTCTTGTTCTTCTTCTTCTTCTTGTTCTTCTTCTTCTTCTTCTTCTTGTTCTTCTTCTTCTTGTTCTTCTTCTTCTTCTTGTTCTTCTTCTTCTTGTTCTTCTTCTTCTTCTTGTTCTTCTTCTTCTTCTTGTTCTTCTTCTTCTTGTTCTTCTTCTTCTTCTTCTTCATTTGAGAAATGAAGTTACAAAAAACTTGAGGTTTTTCGATAATGCACAAATCCTCATTTCCCATGCAGAAGGTGATATACAACATGTGATGTCATCAGGCTATAAAGAAGGATATTGTGTTTTGTTTGGCACAAAATAACATGGAGCCTCGGATAGATTGGTAAAGTGACAAATGCCAAAGGTTTGAAGAATTACAACCTCCAGCCAGAGAAGAAAAAAAAAAAAAAAGAAGGAAAGTGATGTTTTTCAGGATTGTGCCAGGATCTTAAGATTTACTAGCATAAATTAGTTTTGAAGAGAGAGGAAAACACTTTTTTGCAAAATTGTTTGCACAGAGGGGAAGGCTAGAGGTAGAACTTCAGCATTTTCAAAGCCTTGAGTTACAAACACTTCCATTTTGAGAAGGGAATACACCAGCAGCACCAGTGACGGAAAGAATGATGCTGTCCATCAGTATGGTAGTTTCAGTGTTAACCATTAATTAACCTAAATTAGTATAGGGATCATTCCTCTTTAAAACAGAGAGCATGTTTGTTCTCTAGACTGATTATTTTTTTTTCCAGGATCAGGCTTGTTATAAAACAGACTGAGGATAATTGTGAGGTACTCTTCACGACCAACACACCTATGCATATGAACCCTCATGGCCTTATTTTGATACAACAGGGAAATGTTATATGTACATACAAACCATTTCAGGTACTGAGTATTTCTTGGTAAAAATTCAGTCCCCTGACAGCATCTCAAAGGATATTTGCATCCAAAGACAGTCTTTTCTTAAAGAAAAGCTTCTTTTTAATCAATTAATTAATTAATTTTAATTATTTTTCCCCCCCCTGAAAAAAAGTTAATGGCATGCTATGGTCTTGCAAAGAATTGAAGAAAACAAACAAACAAACAAAAATAAATCTCAACCATGCCAGGAAAATGCTTCTTATTGTACATTTTGCTAAACCAGACCATTGGTGTGTGGATTGACAAGATAGCTAAAGCTGTTATCCAGGCTTTTCAAACCCTGACCTACAGTAGTCTTACCAAGAAATAGTAGGCACAAGCATTCCTACTCAGTGCAAGACCAAACAGGCTTAGACACCCACACACTTTTCACATGAAAGATAAAATAATCCTGAGCTAATACACAGAGACCACAACTGAATCAAATACGTCTCTTGACTAACGTAGCAGAATTAGCGCCTAATGCATCAGGAGGGAGGGGAACCACCATTCAACACAACTTTGAAATACATATGTGGCAGAATATTCTCTGCTGATTGACAATCCTGAACAATGCAGCTTTGCTGTCTTCTATAGAAAACAGTGAATCCAAACTTTGCTATCCAAGTGGCAAAGACCTGTATATTTGAAGGTATAAAATAACTATTTAGCAAGTGAATCTGTCAGTACAATTTCTTGTTTTGTGACCTCTGTAATAGCAAGGATTCAACAGGCCTGATGTCAGTATAGCTGAGTTTATATACATCACCTAAGAATTTTCTCCAATGTGTTCAATGTACTTTGACCACTGCTTCCTGAACGAGGAATTTCCTCATTCTCTGTGGCTGACCTTTTAAAAGATGTTTAGCTGTAGTTTCTGCATTACCTAGCTACTTAATTTTGGATTATTTGTCCCTTTTATATGGATAGTTACCTGGAAACAGTGCAATCGGTTAATGCAGAACTTCCTGTCTTCTAAAAGACCCTTCAGATGAATTTCACCTGAGTGTCAGATAATTTATTTAACCAGTTGCTGTGTTTTGATCCTGTACAAGGTTTAGAATCCAAAAAAAAAAAAAAAAAAGGGGGGGTGTGTGTGTTGTGTGTGTGAGCTGCATTTGCATCAACATGGCCATTCCTGGGATGAGAAAAACGATTATCGACTTCAGAAAATCATTTTTTAAAGTGTCTAAGCATTTTAAGCAGTTAAGAACTACCTTTTGGGTTGAAACCATGAACTGCAAGATCCTATCAGCTGTGCAATGGAGTGCCAATAGAGGTATGCAGCTACAGCACTACATGGAGACAGTGTAGGTAAATATGGATCAGCCATGTCCATATAGTTCTGCACTAAAAAGGTCCTGTCCTTCAGTGGAACTTAATTCAGAGAAACATCATTCTTCATTTAGTTCTAAAGATGCCTCAGGATTGTCCAGGATGAGATGCTGACCTATCCTAAACTTTTTTCTTGAACAACAGACATTTCAAGAATTTCCATGTTTCCAGTCCTATCCTTTCTCAACTTCTAGACAGATTTATTTTGTTAAATGAAGCATGGCCAGTGTGTTTGCTTCATATACAATGCCTGAAGATGCTGAAGAACACTGTGAGCACCTACCCATTCTCTGTCAATAAACACTACCACAGGAGCTTCATGTAGGAAGCCCTGCGATGAGCACGTAGTGGGCTGGGGAAGGAGGTGGAAGCAATAATAGAGACACAAATACGTGGAATAAAAATGTTTTGTCATATACTCTCTTGCTATCCCATACCCTGGAGAATGAAAATCTTATCAATGCAGGAGTTTAAGCATCCTATGATCATCCAAGTTGATGCCAACATACTATCTCACCTTGAAACCACTGCAGTGCAGAAGCACCCTGGGTTTCAGAATCGGGATCCATGGAGTACATTTAGGGAAAGGGAACACCCCTGAGCCTGCCCGGTGTTCCTCTGCTTCTCTTACATGGGAACCTTAAGCCTTCTTCATCCCATGGGGACACCTACAGGATATTTCTCCTTTTATGGATCAGCAGTTAGGAAAGTCACTCAAGAAGCAAGTAACTTTAGCACTTTATCTTCCTCCTGAGAAAATTCAATCCCACATAGTTTCTGACCTGTAGAAGAGCTAGCTCCAAAGAAAACATGATTTAATCATAGCTCCAAAGCCAAAAAGGCTTGTTCGAGAAGCAGCATTAGCCTTTGACCAACTGTGGTTTGCAGAGAAGGAAGAAAAATAAATTTTACTCTTCTTTTAAAATTCAAGAATCGAGTACATACTTTCAGGAGGTATAGAGTAGAGAAGTTGGAAGGAAATGGAAGACCTCTCAGTGTTTGTCCCCCAAGAGAGGTAGTTTAAAAACATACATCATCTTTTACTAAGGCCTCCTCTAAGAAATGTTCTGTTCAGTAGGTTTCCAGTGTAATTCTCTCACTTATGTCATAGAAAATTTAGCAACAACACTAAAGAACCTGCATTCTTCCAGGCAATCAAAATGTAGGTACAGTGATGCTAAAATTCACAAAACTTAGATCCAATTTACCTGCATAACCCTCAGCTGCCCTAGGCAGAGCAGTTTCTTACCTGTTGAGCAGAAAGGAAGAGTTGACGTGCTACAAGCCTACATGTTTAAAAGAACAAAATCTTTCTAATGCTTTTTTATAGCATCCATATGATTTTAAGGGAATTACTTCTTCACTAGAGCTTTCCAAATGATGGATGCAAACCACGCAAATAACCTAAAGTGGAATGGTGATCTATTTACCCTGCTGTTTCAATAGGACTTTTCCAGAAGATTGGTGATCTTAGGGCCTTGGGGATACAGGTTCAGATTTCCTAAACCAGGCCTTTTAGAATCTCCACAATGCATTTGTACCCCTGCGTGTAACAAAGGTTTTTTTCTTCCATTTCAGGACAGCGACAGCACGCTACAGTTTCCTTAACTGTTTTGGGAGGGTGAGGTTAATAAGAAGTGATTTATTTCTCAATATGTTGCTTTCAAGTAGCAGAAGCATTCTGGCATTAATGGACAAAGGTCAACACAAATGTGTGAGCTGCTAATATTTTACCCCGTGCTACACATGCTCTCAATATCTGGTGGTTTTCATGTCTGCAGCTATTTTCACTAGGATTTTTATCTGTTATCTGCTTCAGACCATAAAAAAGAGACTCAGTGATGACGTGAAAACTTGATGAGATGGGACAGGGAAAAAAAAAAAATCAAGAAAAGACTCTTGAATTTGAACTGGGCTAGGATTTACTTGCTAACTGTTGCCTCCCTTCTCCTGTCCATAGAAGGAAGTAACAGAACTCACTACTCACAAAGACTCTCAGAAGTATATGAAATGCTGGGTCATGCCATTAAGTTTTATAAAGTAACAACTTCTTTAAAGGACTTTATATTGGTAAGTGAATAATTCTGCCTGGTCTCTATGACTGTTAAATTGGGATTTCATGATGAATCATAAAAAACCCCTCAGCAGTGAAAGTAGGGATAGTAAAAAAAAAAAAAAAAAAAAATTAAAAAATGATAAAACAGCTGTAAGAAACCTAAGACAATAAAATATTTGAGGGAAAACGCCAAGTATTTTTTGGCAGAGAAATAACACACTGAATGCCCACCCCCTACAGACCTCACCAAGCTGAGAAACTCCCGAGGAATTTACAAACAAACCCTCCATCCATAACAAAACTTCATGCAGAAGTGAAACAATAAATAGGACTATGCATCGTAACAGGACCACAACAGCAGCTTTAAACAGCTCTTCAAGTGCTTCACGGGTAACATGAACCAAGTGAACATAAATAGCAAGCACCAGCACTATACTGGCCTCACCACCTGGGGCTGGAGAATGTGGACAGAAGGATAAAATGCTGAAATAGTGAAAAGATGAAAAAACACAAAGTATTTTTCAGATACTTCATTTTTTTTTTAATCATAGCACATAAGGTTTTACCCTGAAAAAGTAGTGGAGTTTTTATTACTGACTTAACAAGAGGTTCTTGCTGGAGTCACAGACTAGGAACTCAACAGGAGTTAAGCATCAAATGCTCAAGGCTGCTTTAAATTGAGAACTGTTGTCCTTTTAAAAATCAGCTTATATTTTCCAGTTGTCTTAATTAAGCAAAGACTTGTTTACTCAGTACTTGAACATGAATACTGAAAAGACTGGGCATCTTCAATATGAAATACTTCAGTAATACTGCTTTTAAATTGATGTCATTTGTACCCCGAAAAATGACCCCTAGAAATAACAAGGAGAAAAACACCAAAGAAAAACTGTTTGATAAGCCTTTCTGTCAGCACTGCTACCACGTCGAGTGACCTTTGCCTCTTCCTACCCTCACCACTGCACGAGCCTCCCAGAGGTGCCAGCACATGAGAGAATAAGAGCACAGAACCTTTTTGCTGGGTTATTCCAGGTCTCAGGTCAATTCATCAACCCAGCCTGTTATGTCACCTTTGACTGTGTTACTGGCACGGGCTGAGGAGGTGTGAGAGTAAGAGAAAAAGTAAAGAAAGCGATGCTTGAGCTGACACTATGGGGAGCAAATCTCATCCTGTGCCCTCAGTCTCTGGAACTAATCATATTCCACCAGGGTGAGACAGGGATACTCTGAACACATTTTAGCCTTAAGAAACACTTCAAATTCCTTAAACAGAGCAACAATGATTTCAATGACCATTCAGGAGTTCAGGAAAAAGGCTGCAGGAATTCATGGGGTATTTTCTGAGCTTCTCTTCAAAGAAATCTGAAGCATGTTAGTTAAGTGCTTGCTAATGAGGCTTTTGGTTCTGATGTTTTGTTGAACAGTTTCTTGAGGGCCTTGCACATCTTTTGTATTAGCTGTGTTTAGATTAACGAGAAGTATCACGCGAAGGCAGCCAGTGTTTACAGCACTTAATTTTGAAGGAGCAGAGCTAAGCAAGGTCATACCCCCTCTGTTTGTCCTGGAGACAGTGTCCCCGCGAGGGTGACAGCCTAACAAACTCCCACATAACTTCCTGCACTGGGAGAGGGGAAGAGGTGGAGCCCCCAGTTACTCTTTTGCTGGCTACCGTCTCCTCAGAGCCACAGATTTATGCCTCTCAGAAACAACTCCACGTTCTGTTTGGGCACAGAAAACCGGTTGTGGCCACCAGCTCACAAGAGCAGAGATAAGCTGCAGGCGGCTCCACAAAGAGAAGTGATCCACCAAAAGAAAGGGATCAGAGGAGCGTAGCCTAGGTAACCTTGCAACATCTGAAACTCCATAAATACCTTACCCTAAGGCCCTTCTTGCAGAGTTCAGTACTCTTGGTAACTTCCATATACTCTTGTTGGAGAGCTCAAGTAGGAGATGCCGTGGTTGGGACTGCACAGGCCGGAGATGCTTGTTTCTAAACAAGCAGAGATGATGCTGTTCTGGGGGAGGAGGCTCTGGTGAAACAAGGTCTCTAGCACTACCAGTGAGAGACGTATTGTTGCACCCTCTGATGTAACCAGCAATAACAACAAATTTCTGTTCTATTTCCTTTCTATCACATACCTTAATTTCAGTCTTAACAGGAGAGTTCAAGTCCCTGCTACTGGGATACATTCAGCCAGCATCTCAAAAGCATTGTTTCATTTATATGCAAGCTCAGCCTACCTGAGATCTAATTGTAAATTAACCTGATATGAACTCTGTCTTGGCAAGACAGCTCCTGAAAGCTGAACGAGGTCATTTCAAGCATCATTTCAAAAGCGTGTTATAAGAGACACACCTTGAGCTGCAGTTTGTCTTAATGCTTGTCCCTGCAGGAGCTACGCCAACTGTTTGTCAAGGTTTGTATCACTCTAGGCTTCAAAGAGCCAAACCAGTCATGCTATCACAGACTGTTGCTCCTCTGTAGCACGCCTAGACATGCTTACCACACGCTGACAATGAGCGCGATAGGGACGTGCCAAGACCTGCATTACAATTCTCCTAGACTGCTTTCAGAAGACAATTTAGCAATCTGAGAAAACAAACAGTGAACCCATACCAAAGGGGGTTTGTAACAGTACTGGAGATATTTTTAATATTAAAAATAGAAATTTTGTAAAGGAACTTTTCATGTAATCATTTAGCACAAAGAAACCAGAAGAGTGATGTATGCAGTAAGTAATCATTGTTGCTGTCACATAAAGGCTTAATTCACGTTCCAAAAATTTCAGTTCATCAATTTAGAAACTGCAAGCTGTTCAGGCTCTCCATAGCAACTTTCATTTGGAGGTGCTGACTTGCAGAACCGCTGTTTAGCTGCCTCTCAACATCAAATCCCAAATAGCTCTTTCAGATTAGGCGCTCAATATGTCTCATCTCTTAAATTTAACCCATCATTTTTAAGACTTAAGGCACCGTCTATCTGGGGATAGGAAATACCCAGTAAGGTAAACAGAACAGAAAATGCTTTTGTCAAACTTGGCAGATAGCAGGGGTTGGATTTTTTTCTTCCTCCAAGCCTAATTCTCCCTGATAGAGCAAACACAGCTTTAGGCAGAGGCATGAAGGATGAGGTAGGTTTCCAGACAAAATCAGTTTAGGAGCTTATGGGAGTCTTAGAGCTGTCCCCTGCATGCAGTCCAGGCTAAGAGAAGCCAGCTTCTGGGGGGTAAACAAAAGAAAGTTTAAATTAGGCCAAAAAGAGACCCATATTGTCCCCTTTGGACTCCTGCAGAAAGCTGAACAAACTCTTTTAAAGGTACCATGCACAAAACACCTTCACTAGGGTTTGCAGAGCAGCACAGCCTTGTAGTGGTGCTTTTTCCTCATCCCACAAGTCAAATGCATGCAGCCCGAGTTGTCCTTCTGCAAAAACACCAAGCTGGGATCTCAGCACTAGTGACCCAAGGCAGTGTTTTTCTTGTGCTCTGTGTGCACATGGAGTCACGGGCTCCCGATGGTTTTGGGTAGAGGGAACAAGCATGAGAATGTGCCACCTTTATTGGTTTTAATGTTTCCCTTTAGATGGAAGAAGCATGTAAGGTTCTTCAGGGCAATTCTAGCAATAGAATTGAATAATAGAATGATAATAGAATGATAATAGAATGAATAATAGAACAGAATAGCTTTTATTTTTCTTTAAAAAAAAAAAAAAAAAGAGACCATCTAGGTTTTTTGATGTTCAGGTGCATAGTGCAGCTCTTTAGAATAGTGACATGTATCTGCAGTTACAGCAGCACCATCTATTCATGGATTCCTATAGACTGTTACCACTCACTGACCATAGAATGAAAAAACACTGCCAAAAAGGAGGAAGAAAAAGAAAAAAGGAAAGGAAACAACCAAAAAGCTCTGCACAGTAATGCAACAAGTATGGAAGCATGCCCCGTAGCCCAGGAAAAAGTCCCATTTTAAAATCTGTAGTGTGTAAGTCTTTTTCTTCAAAGCTGAGCTGTCAGAAATCTCCCTCATAATTTCCGTCTCCGCAGAAAGGTACTAAGTAGAAACTTTAAAAGAATGTTGCTATTGTGTTTGAAAACCTTCCTAACTGAATGAGGTCTCAGTCAACCACACAGCAGCATGGTTTTCTGACTCATAACCCTTTTCACTCACTCTGATCTTCCCTTCACTTCAAGCCTGAATGCCTATTTGTCTGTCTTCAATTGCTTGCTAGCCTGAAAAAGAAAAAAGTACTTTTAAAATACTGAGTCAATTTTGTTCTAGGCTTAATACAGCAGCATGATACAATCTGCAGTGATAGAGATTTTTTTTTCTTCCACCAGCTAAGTCTCTGGGGCATTTTATGGTATGTTAAAAGCAGCATCACATAAAGAAAGATTTTAAAATAGATTTTAAAAACAAAGAACAATTCAGCGTTATCCATGTGGAGCTCGTTTGGCAACTGCAACGTGGAATTACTTAAAGCTTGCCCACAGCTTTTTTTTCTTTCTCTGCTCCCCCCGTCCCTCTGCCCGGCCCGCCACCGCACGCGCACG
>JANIJG010002401.1:21302-40878 GCA_024611175.1 Megaceryle torquata
TTCCCAAGGGTTTCGTGAGTGTGTTCCCAAGGGTTTCGTGAGTGTGTTCCCAAGGGTTTCGTGAGTGTGTTCCCAAGGGTTTCGTGAGTGTGTTCCCAAGTTGTATTCTAAACTCTGCATCCAAAGGTAACCTGCTTTGCTTCAAAGTCATTGTTTCCAATTAAAAAACATCAACAGGCATGTCAAGTTCAGAAAGCTTTCCATCCCTAACAGATCATTACTGTCCACAGCGTACTGCAACATAATTTTCTTTAACCTTTTTAAACACTTATTTCCATCATCTTCAATCTTCAATTGCCCACAGGGTCATCGCAAGTGCTGCCCACTTGGGCTGAAGCGAGTGACAGTATTGTTCTGTTTATAACAAGCTAGAGTATCAAGTTGGATAATAAACTATCCTCTAGTTTTTTGGATAGAAAGTCAGACACTTAAAACATGAAGAGTTCCTGACTGTATGCAGTAATGACAACAGGGTCAAAAATTGATCCATCTGGGTAAGATTCCTTGTTGGTTGTTTTGGGAAGAACAGAGCTCAGTTCTGTCCTGTCCGAGCACCCTGATGTGACCCCTCCAAAGCACCACATGCACCAACAGGAAAGGCACTGGGCTTCTTTTGGAACTCAAAACTCTCATACCAAAGAAATCCAAGCAGACAGGAAGGTTTGGCAAGTGTCAAATAGCAGCACATGTAACAGTGATCTTAGTACCCTTCTGCACAATTTGAAGAGCTGAAGTGCAACTGGTGCTTTTTAGAATCCTTCGTGTCTCTGTTCAAATCACACGACCTGGCAAAGCAGTTTTGCCAGTCCAGGAAGTCCCCAAAAGCCAGGTCTCTGGGAAAGAATACAACTAACTGAAGGATTCCCTGAAGTGATGGGTCACTGCTATTCCTGTGGGTGTTAGCATGAGAATGTGAGGTTGCATTGCTGTCAGTGGAAAACACACAATATGCACCCATGGTTGTGTTAAAGAGCAAGCAAGTTTTGCAACCTACTCACACCACAGCAGCTCAACAATAAAGACTATACAGCAAGCAGGCTGGCAGATCACTAGCTGGAGCACTATGTTACTACAGAGAAACTTTGTAGAATTACATCGATCAAAAATATGTTTTTTTTTTTCCTACCCCCTTGCACATTATTAAAAACTCTTCAATTTGACTGTGATTTATTACTCCACCCCTGAAGTAAAGTATTTGTTTACAATCAAAACTTCCAGATGTGAGGAGGAATAAGTGAAGTTATCAAAGGTGGCACAGGCTAAAAACATCTACCCACCGTGGCATGGCAATAAGCACTTCTCAAACCTTGTGGATTTGTCAAGCCACAGTCACTCAACCGACCGCACGCATATCACACTCTTTCCACAGTTTTGGATGTCTGAGCTCACACATGACTCTCTATTTTTACAGCTGACAGCTATGAGGAAGGACAATCTTGGTTCACATTTAGACATGGGAGTTGAGAATTGGAAATCCTCTTCATCACAGCATACCAGCTTCTTTCCTGGTAGGATAAGCTTTCTACAAAATTCCAACAGGAAGCCAAGAAAAATAAATAATCTCTTTAGTTGTAGGAAAAAGTAAAAATCCAAGCTGGGTCTTGAATTTTCATATTTGTAGTCCTAGGACTTCATAAGCATACATACTGTTGTAGAAACAGACTTCTAAAAAGTCCCTTTTCTGACAGAAATGACAAACATGTCAAATGTATTCCGTAGTTATTTTTAGCATGTAATAGAGAATGGCATACTGTTTTCAAAACTGCCTAACAATTAAACCTCTGGAGAAATGTGATCCACCTGACCTTCTTGACAGAGAAGGTAATCACTACTCACTTGATCTTCTCCATATATTCTGGTGTATTCTGATTAGTCATATTCGAAGGACTAATATGAAGCTTGAAGTCTGGTCCAAAATACTCAAAGTAGTCATTGTATGGCAACTCTATAAACCAAAAGATAAAATGATAGCTCTGTGATCCAAACCAGAATTGAAACATTTTAAATACAACGGTGGTTTTGACAGAATTTCAGTTAGAGAACTATCAAACCTGAAGCATTCAGGTAAGCAACACTTAAGTACTGCCTGAACTGTTCAGTGTTCCTCTAAATTATTCAACAGAAGAACTTAGATCTGTTGGCAAAATACAAAGAGCAAGAGCAAGTTCTACTGAAATCATGTTAGAACATACACTGGAACAACATAAGTTGATACATTTGATAAAATAATTAAAAAAAAATCCTATTTCTGCAGACAAACGTTCAATGGATGATTTCTTATTGCTGTTTTCAGAGTTGGAAAGGTTTAAGAGAGCCATTCAAAATATTCCTTCAGTAAAACACGTTTATTACTAGACTGAAGACCACAGCTAATTCAATATCCATGGTAAGCACTGTACAGTGGTTCAGGGATGTCCATGCCCATCTGTTGCCCCAAACCCCCCTTTTTCTGTTTTCACAGATAATGATCCCCTGACTGGAACACCAAATCACCAAAATAAAGTCGATGAAGACTGCATATCCAGGAAAATGGTAGTATTTTATATTGAATATGATTGTATCTTCCCAGATAAAGTAACAGAAATCTAAATACCACAGAATCCCTAAGAAATAAGACACTGAAAACCACTTCTAATAGAACCCTTTTGTCTTGTTTGCTTATTTATGATTACTACAGGATAAGCAATTTTCTTAGGTGGACAGAAAGGAGACGGGAAGATTAAATCGCTATTGCAACATTCAGAAATGCACTGCTATTTCTCAGAACAGATTAGAGATGACAGGGACCCGCAAAGCTGAGAGCAATGTTCAAAAAAAAAAAACCAAACAAAATCCAAGAAACTTCACATATATCCACTGAATGGGACATGCTAATGGAAAAAGTGTCCCCAGATAAGGAAATACTATCTGTCTCTTCAAAAGTTCTGGCTGACAAAGAATATCTATTGACGTGCAAGAGAGAAAATAAACATCTTGAAAGGTACTGTCCTAAAATTCTCTTCTCACTGACAGCAGCATTCCACTTAAGTCAAGTGGAAATGTTATGAATCCAGAGATACATGAATAGCAAAAGGTTATCTGCAAAAGTTGCAGTCCAGCATGAAAATTGCTAGCGACTGATGTGCAACAATCCAGTCCAAATAACAAGTTTTTTATAAAAAAGACACTCCAAAAACATGTCCAGAAGTATGTTTGGCCAGAAGTAAAGGGAGTGAATGATCTTTGGGGATCTTCCTCAGAAAAATTACTTCATTGTTCAACTATTTGAAAGAAGGTTTTTTTGTGTGTGTAAAATTTTTTTAAGGTAGCTTCTATAGCCTAAGTTTGAGTCAAATGGAAGACTGGAAGTCAATATACTTTCACAGTTTACTTAAAAGTAATAGATAAAAAAAATGAAGAAAGTTATGTTTTTACTTGGTAAAATGGACCCTTGCATACTTATTAATTTCTCCTGAATACCATGTCCATGGAGTCCAACTTACACAGGTCTATGATGTAAGAATTAAATGCAGTATATATTCTATCGTATTAAAAATTGTTGAAGTCCCGTAAGTTTTATATGAAAACTTAAAATTACATAATTCTTTGAATTTTCCAAACCCAATCCAATCATTTAAAGCTTTTGCTAAGGCATAAACCACCCTCCCAAATGCTTGTTTGTTTAGTGCATAAGCTACTGAAAAAGTATTGGCCAAGTCCTAACAACTTTCTATTAATGCATCAGTTTATTCTAAACTCATTTTCTATTTCTATCTAGTATTTTTTATCAGTTCACTTAAACACTCCCATTATTATTTCTTAATAAAATATAAGTTTGGGTATTAGTATTTACCATTGGGAATTTCACAATCTAAGGCAACAGCAGTTTCGTACGTCCAGCATCGAGCAACGTTACGAATTGTATATCCTCCTCCTCCTAACATCAGCAATGGCAAGTTAAAAGTCTTTACAACTTCCACGCATTTAGCATGACCTGTCAAACACAAAAAGAGTTGACAATATGTACAAAATATCTATTAAACAGACAAACACGTAATGAACTATTTAATCGGACATATGCAGTTGCACTTATCAAGTAAGAACTGAATTGATTGAAGTAAAGCAGAACTGTCTGCCCCTAGAGCTAAGCACAATCTCACAAGAAGGCAAGATCTACAGGTAAGAAATGTACAAAATACATTGAGCATTATCTACCCCAGTCTTCAGAGACTGCACGATGATCTATCGCTGCTGTTCTGAAGTGCTCTTAGAAAGTTTAGTGTTTTGTGCTTTTATAACTGCTATCAGTGCACAGTGACAAATTTAGGGACAATTTTCAGTCAAATGCAATGGAGAAGAAGGGAAAACAGTAAATCAGTACTCAGTCCTTTCTACTTCTAAATTTGAACCTGTATTAGGAGGTTGCTAAGTCTTGCTTACAGAGTGAACTGGTGCCAAGACAGTACACACTCCAGGGAGATACAGCATACTGAAAGGCATCTGTAGGAAGCAGCAGCTCTCTTGGATTCCAAGATATGTAAGATGGAAAAAAATCTGAGCTGTATGGGCAACTGAAGTAGCTTTGCCACCTGGTGCAAATCAAGAAAAGAACCCTGAAACACTGCAGACCCAACAGATACGATACCGCATTTTGCTGCCTACAAAACTCTAATTGCCTCAAAGAGAGCACAAAACCAAGAAAACCCAGAAAATTAATTATTCAAACACGTTGGACTCAAGGCTTAACAGAAGTTCAACATATTTAATATTTTATCACTTAATAATTCAACAAAAGAACGGGAGTAAAAAAAAATAAATTAACACTATTCTTTATGGTGTTTACTAAATTAGCATCTCATCCCAATTTTGAGAATCATGCTTTTGGGTGGAAATATAAGTAATAGTAAAATTAATGAAGTCTATAAAAGTTAATAAAAATTTATGTTAACATAAGGCTCAGTATAACAACCACCACTATAGATTTAACAACGCAGTGAGTATTCTCATTTCAGTAATACCTATTTTACACCCAACAAGGTGTTTGATGTTTAGCATCTGTGGTTCTTACTGAGTGAACCACTAGTTTTGTTATTTGCCCATCATAGTAAGTGTTGCAGTAGGATGACTGTTGTTGTCCTGTCATTTCAGGACATTGCTTGAAAGCTGCAGAAAGCCTGTGCATAGAAGAAAGGGAATCACTTGAGTGGCTAGGAAGAACATGGAAAAAAATCAAGCTTCTTAACTTTTTTAGATGGACAGAAAGAAAGAGGCAACTTCTGGGTTTCTTTTGGCCATTCCTGTATAGCAAAGAAAGAGGTGATTAATTATAGTAACCAATAAAATCTTTGTGACTCCAGTCCTCATCATGCAAGTGTCTTGAAAACAGCATGAAGGGTAAAGGTTTCTATTAAATAAAAAGTTACAGATAAAAAACAAACACCTCTCTGCTTACCTTTAACAGTAAGATTAAAGCATCCCAGTCTGTCACCAGACAGTGAATCTGCTCCACACTGTAATACCACAGCACTGGGCTGGTACATCTCCATAACTTTGGATATAATCTATAATCAATATATAACAGCAAGTCTTTAATTCACATTATGGAAATAAAACCACAAAAATGAAACTAACATCTTTCCAGAGAGCTTAAAAAAAAAAAAAAAAAAAAGAGAAGAGTACTCACTGGTTTGAATATCTGTCCATATGATTCATCATCTATACCATCCCTCATTGGAAAGTTGACAGCATAGTATTTGCCTTTTCCAGCACCAATGTCCTATACACAAAGATGACAAATTCTTTACTACAAACATAGAAGCCCATGACACTATTGTGGCAAACAGTTGGCTGAGCTATTTTGTACCATTATTCATGTCTGAATATTCAACTGAAAATTCAAGTTACAGAAAGGAATCGTTCTGGTTGATCTGAAGAGACCTTCAGGATCATCAAATACAACCATTAACCCAACACTGCCAGGTCATCAATAAACCATGTCACTAAGCGTGACAACTACACACCTTTTGCATACTTCTAGGGACGGTGACTCCACCACTTCCCAGGGCAGCCTGTTCTAGTGCTTTACAACCCTTTTGGTGAAGAATTTTTTCCTAATATCTGGAGGTCCAGTACTTTAGTTGAGTCCCATTCTCCCATAAAATCATTTTGTAATATAGGAGTTGTAAACCAAGACTAAATTTGCAGCAAGTACACTTGATATTTCAGTTCAAAGATTTAAGACAGAAAGACAAAGCATAACTGATCAGTTCAGTCCTGTAAAAACAGTTAAGCAAAAACCAGGTGAACAAAGAAGAGCAAGATGATAGATATGCATGTTTTTGGTGCTGTACAGATTTGGACTTAAAAGGTTTTTAAAAACCATATTCTTTGCTCCAAGCATAGGATGAAAAACTATCTGCAGCAAAATGAAGAAAACAAATAAAAATAAAAAATAAAATCAGACACCATTTTTATGTGCCCTTGAAGAAACTCTAACTTTAGACAACAACAAAACAACATAACCAAACTTATTTTCAGTTCCAGCTGGTGACAGGGCAGGAATGATAGCAGACTATCTTACCAGCTTTCCTAGGCAACAGATGTATTAAAGGAAAAAAAAAAAATCTTTGCAAAAATAATTGAGTGAATAAACCCTGAATCCATCCACTTCTGTTTTGATGATCAGCTTAAAACCTAAAGATCCCTTCTTGCCACATATTCCCATTTCTTCCCTTTAGCTCCTCACCAAGGCAGATGGAAACTAATGCAGTTTGAGCAGTTCCCTCTCACTAATAAAAGATGCAGTAGAGGAGACAGTATGATTTAACCTGTTCAGTTTGGCTGTAAACTATTATCAAAGAGCTGTTCTGCAGAAAAAGAACACTTCAGGTCCAACATCCTTGGAAAACTAAAAGTCATCAGTCGGATGGCTCAGCAATACTAAACTTCCCAACACGAGCTATTGAAAGTGCCATGGACATTTTCCTCTTCCTGAGCAAAGCCTCCTTAGTAGTGAATGCCACAGCCATGTGTCACTTGCAGGCATTATCTTTCACTGGAGGAGGGGGGCAGAATGGATAGACATGGGGATGAATGGCCCAATGCAGCACAGGCACCACGTTACCAGTTGGCTTTTTTTATTTTTCCTTCCAGCACTTTATTAACATTTCACAGTATTCTAAGATTAGTGAGGCTGAAAAGCCCTGAACTCAACCCTGGCTGATCTGGAACATGACAGTTATCCATAATCTCTCAAAGTGAATCACTCAGACTTTCAAGTGCTGATTTTTCTGAGGTGATAGTGCTTTGCTTTCCAGTGATAAAAACCAACCAACCAACTAAATAAATCATAAAATCAATCTCATCCTAAAACACAGCAAAGCCTAGTGTTCACAATATTTCCAACTAAACAGAGTAATTGCTTTCCAGCCTGGAAAAAAAAAACAAACAAATGAATATTTTTTTGTAACTGATACCTGCATTGGTTATAAACACTAAAGAAACATTCTGGTAGATACCCATTCATCAACAGACCAAATCTCCTCATAGAACCTGGGTCTCTACCTAGCACTACAGTCTCAACTGATATATTCTGAATAAGTATAAGACAAGATCACCTAAGCTGCGTAGAATAACTTAGTAAGGACACTGGAAGTTCAGACTGCACAATACCTTCAGTAGCAAGTGGATGAATGCAAGTGAACTAGACAACCTGTGTGACATTCAGCTACATTAATGGAGCTGCAATCATAAAATCATCACCTGATGCACGATTTGCTCCTGCATCAAATAAATGTAACCTGAACAACAAACTAGACCAAGTAACTAAAGAGTTACAGAAACAAGCTTGAATGGACCCCACTGACAAAAAGATAAGATTTGTCTGTTGAGGTTGATCCTAACAACCAGTAATGGCAAATCAAGTTGAGCAGAAGCAAGCAGCACAATATTGGCCCCTCCAGAAGGAACACTGACTTTTCAGAGAATTAAATCTCCCTTTAGTTCAGTTAGCTTTGCAAGCTCTGGAGATAGGAAAAAAAATAATGTGTTTTGTTTTGTTTTCTATATGGATGTAGTAATTGAAATAAAGCCTGCTGAAGTCTGAAATGAGCATTGTCTGCAGACAAAGTACTAGCCAGCAGCACAGACAAGTTACCATGCCTGATGTACTGTTTTGTCATGGACACAGCTAAAAAAACCCCAAATAACAAACAAACAAATAAAAACCCCAATAACGTATGATATTCTATTTACTTCAACTGTGTTATCTTTAAAATTCTTTGTCCTGGGTGTGGTGAGTTAAAAGAGTCCATAAACTTCTCTGTCAACGGGAAGTGCTGTTTCCAAAATGCCAAGATATCTAACTCTTCAAAAAAAAAAAAAAAAAAAAGAAATTCTAGCCAAATTCAGCAACAACGGCTTGGCATGATAAACATCCTGGCTGGAGCTGCTTTTTTTTTTGAAGCACTACTACCACCTTGTGGCCAGTCAAGTTAAAACACACGGATGAAAACTGCCTGGTCTGATTTCTACCTCTATCTAGAACAGTTTAACAGACTCAACAACCGCAGTAACACTGAGCTCCAACAACCACACTGAAATGAACACTTAGCACCCCACTGATTTAAAGCTCAACTCCTGTGTCCTCTGGGTATCATCAGCACACTGGGGAGTACATATTTTGGGAACATAAGCAGAAACAAAAATATATATATCTCCTGAATCAATTTAAACATAGGAGGAAAACAGTGAATTCCCTCCCAGTACAGCATTTTTGCCGTCGATTTAAAAAAAATTAACAATTAAAAAAATTACTAAATTTATGTACAAGCTACTGTACAAAGTTGATACTTTCAGAAGAGTGACTTATCCTGGGAGCATCTCTGATAAAAAAAAAAAAAAAAAAAAGAGGTTTCATGTAAGAGTCTGAAGCTAAGAATATATTAATGTTAATATTTGAAATACTCTTTCAAGTTGTTAAGTGGATTTGCCTGTTCCAACAGACATGAGTCCAACATGAGGAATGACTAACGTAAGATATGAAGGGCCAGGAAAACTGATTTCCATTCTCAGCTTTGCCAGATATTCCACAACAGCATAAATGCTAATTCACAGTGCCACAGGCCAATGCTCCTTTTGTCAAGACAGCTATAAGGCTTTAGTACACAGCTGTGGGTAACTAAAGTTCTTCAGCAGTGAGCATCAAGAGAACTCAAAACACACTTTATGTCATTAAAAAAAATATTCCAAAAGCAAGCCAACTGTCTTACTAGGCAAATAAAACACAGTAAATTCAAGCTGCAACTGAAATTTTGTTATTATTAAAGCTCTGGCATGAATTTTTTCTAAGACTTGAAATAAGTTTTGAAGACGTGTGATCTCCAAACAGCTACTTTTCACTGTATGTGGAGGTAACTTATGAATATACCACACTGTCTTCCTAAAGACATTTACAAAATCCTAGTGAACTATGTCTGAACTAAAATTTCAGACAATGAATGTGTTGATTTCATGTGTGAGTAATTTACTTCTGCACTATCCTGTATTCTTTTTTTCTAAGTTTCTTCAATAAACCTATCACTCTACAGTAATTTACCTTCTGAAAACTTACTTCTGTGTATTATTACTGGACAGAGTTATTGTAACCTGGTACTAAAGCAGTATCTATAAGGAAAAATATAAGAGGGAATTTATCACCCAATGAAATTTCATGTTCAGCCTTACCCTAAGGTCCCCTGTGCCTGGAAAATATTCACCATACTTATGGAATGATACTGTCATGACACGATCTGTGGTATAAAATGCTTCTTCAACACCATCACCATGATGGATATCGATATCAATATACAACACTCTTTGGTGATACCTAGGAAGAAAGCAGCATATGAGAAATCATCATTAGCTGTTATGTTCATAATATACTGATACCTCAACAAGGAAAAACCTAACCAAAAAAACCTGACCAAACACTAAAATCTGAGATTATGACCATTGTGATGATTTTGGTTGAAGTGACCATATGCTCTTAGAATTCTCAGTACAGTCTGGATAATAATGAAAGCAAGTTTCTCTTCATCAAAATCAGTAATTTAGATATGTAATGTATTTATGATTTACCCCAAGTTGTCGCACTGCAAAAGCTGTAACTTGTGTTTCTGTTCACACCACTTTGTTGTTCACACCTGCTGAACTCACTCCTTTCATGGGGCGTTTTTTTTTCTTCTCTCTCAACAATTACCAACACAATCTGCACTGAAACATCTCTTGATGTATGCTTCAAGCAGCACAGTGCCAGAAGTAGGCATAACTACTGTTCCATAAACCCACAAAAATGAAATACTCATTTTTCAATGACTTCATCTCCAAAACTTGGAAATAAGTTCATAACTAAACATTAGGAAAAAAATTATCAAACTACTGCTTCGTATTGCCTTAAACACTGTAAGTTTCAGATCAGTTTGAAATGGATAAAGAAATCAGTTGTTTGAAACCTTGGAAACAACAGCGAGTATCCCTTAAAAATCTATATTGCTCAGTGAAGAACAAAGTCAATCAACAGCAGAAGATACATGTTCATGCCTTGCATAGTGCTATAGAATACCAAGTCTGAGCAGCCATAAATTCAGGTCATCTTAAGATTTTTGCTTAAGAAGAGAGTGAATAGGACAGTTTCCCATGGTTACATAAGCCATAACCATTTGTAAGTTTCCTTCTTTCACATGCACATCAAATTAAAAAAAAAATAAAAATCAAGACTGGACCACAGAAAATCATATTGCTTATCTTAGACTGCAGAGACAGATCCTGGATACATGCTGTACATTAAAATGACTGTTTTAATTAATATATTAATATTAACTATGTTAGTGTTACCGATAATATTTTTGGTAAAGAGAGATTTGTGTGTTATTAGAAGAGATACAGTCCCCTGAAGCAGTACAAGTAACCCTCAGGATTTTCAGTTCTAGTGAAGCCTTACAGCTTGGAGTCAATTATAGAATCACTTTTCCGTTACTTGTCTCATTTTTTTATTTTGCAGTCACAGCAGCACAGCTGTTATTTCATTATTTATTCATAACAGTCACATTAATACACGTAACAACCCAAGGAAAAGAAAGATCAGTGCATGATCTTTCCTGAATATTACCGTTTGGCTTAGTAACGACTCAACTGATAGGAAACAAGCACTCATATTGACAAACCAAATGGGTGTATGATTGTGCACACAACTACTGCCCTAAGGGGTCAGGGCAGCGATCCATCTAGCCTACTATTCTGTCCCCATGAGTAGCAACAGGAGATGATCATTTTCACAAAGCATGTAAACCTGTCCATTTTCTGATCTCTGCTACTCTGGTACTTCCCCACCACCTAGCATATTATGTTTTACAGGATGCATCACTGGTTGGATCTTTAACATCCATTCACAGACCTCTTGTTCATGTTTATGTCTAATCTTTTTTTGAATCTGTTGTTGTTGTCTGCTTCCTTCAGCCTCCTGTAGCAACAAGTTCCGGAAGTTCACTATCCCCTCTGTAGAGTACTTCTAAATATCTGTTTTAACCTCATTTCCTATCAGTTATCTTTTCACCTTGCCTGCATTTTAAACTTCTTGCTAAAGCCAAAGAGAGTGGGCAGAGCTTGGAGTTTTCTTAATTTAAACTGAGGAAGTTCAACACTAGCTGTGAAAACTCACTGAAATAACAATTACAATCCATATTTTCAAGTATTTAACTACTTGAGTTTGACACTTTCTATAATTTTACCTTGTCACCATCATAAACTTACTTCAGTAACTCAAGGATAGCGAGCACGATATCATTGACATAACAGAAACCAGATGCCTCTGATTTCTTGGCGTGGTGAAGTCCTCCAGCCCAATTAACAGCCATGTCTGTCTGTTGTCTGTTCAATTTTACTGCCCCAGCTGCAAAACAAAACACACAAAAATGAAAGGAAATACAGTCAGAAACTTCTGAAGGCCTTTAAATCCATCACATGAAATAGTATCTTATTTTTTTAAGTTTATCCTAGATCTGACCTCTTAGCAATCCTGAGATACTTGATATATCTCATATTTGACAGTCTGCACCTGATATAATTTCTTTGCAAAATAAAATTCAACAACTTAAATTTGCTTCACGTTAAATATACTATCAACATTTTAAAGTTGCTAATAAATGTAATAAAGCTACAAAATAGGTGGCAAACAACCTTTACTTACCAACAGAGCCTCCAGTTGACAGCTGACAAAACTCAAACAGGCCATCAAATACAGGACAATCTTCTCCAACGTTAACTGTGTAAGAAATGTGTTAACTTGTCAAAAGCACCATTCCAACAGCATGGCTATATGCATGGATATCATTTACAGATGCAATGCATAGTTCATTTAGCATTTTAACTACTCCTCTCCAACCCCCACCTAGTTTTGTCATGCTAAATTTTAAACACTGAAGCCAAGGTAAAGTCTTTACAAACCACAGATGACTCCAAACTGTCTGTCTCTCCTCCCCCTCCCCCCTTTTAGTTTCCATGGGAAGATCTGTCTCCTCATTAACAAGAAGTTAAATCATTATTAGCTTATTGTAGAACTGCAGATTAACACAGGTCATGCTAAGAAAAAACACAGTTACTTGGAAAAATAATTTACTGAGAATAAGGCATCATAAAGAGGTTACGGTACTGCCTTCTAAATTGATGTAATAGCTGTCCAACTGCATGCCTAGCAGTACTTTGAGCCTATTCCTATAATTAAAGAAATAAATTAACAGAAAGGGTGAATAATATGCAATTTTTACCACCTCCTTCCAAGAGGAATGAATAGCTCCTTTTCTTGACTTAAACACATTTTCACACATTGATTTTTCTTCTCTACTGTTCTAAAAGCCATTTTTTTTTAGGAAGATTTTTCATTAGAACAGACTTTAAGACACTTTTGCAAGCAGCTCACAACTGAAGTTTAATCTATGCATTAAGTCTACAAGAAATGTATTATTTAGTATCTAGAATACAGCCTGTGAAAGGGGAGGCAAATCTTCTATAAACTTAAAGAACATTTTTGACAAGATGGCTACTTTTAACAGTAGAGTCCCCAAATCAGTGTAGCTAAAGGCAGGCACATGTTACGCTATTTCTCTAACCCACCCACACCCTTAAGCCATGTTCATACCTCTCTATTGGTGAATATTTAGCTTTAAGCAACACCAGCCACAAAATCACACACACAGAGACTTAGCCTAATGTTGACACTTACATCTCTGCATTTGCTTGCTGTACTCAGACATGTTGTCTGGCCTTATTGATCGGAGAAATTTGATGTATTCATCACTATGGTACTTGGTCATTTCCTCAGCAGTAGCTTTGTGAGGTCGCTGGTAACAAGAACAAGTTAGAGAAATCGTCAGAGTGCTCTGCAAAATTAGTTAATTTGATAAAAGAGACAACTCAAAAGAAATCTAATCTACTTTGAAGTGAGAGCAAGTTAAACTGATAGCAGTGTTTTACATAAAGCAAGGGCTACTCTGCTGTTAGCATACAATTTGACTAATTCTTTGTGCAGTTACTCCAATGTCCCCCCAACAATAAAAATACTGGTGAAAATTCTCTACTGGGGCTCTACCTTACTGCTTCCCAACATGGACAACAATCTACAATCCTCACCAGTCTGCTTCACTTCTAGGAGAGCTCTGAATACACTATTTAAGTATTTCTACTTCCACTTGTCTCCATTTATCTGTATTAAAATACTTGAAGCCCCTTAAAAATAACTTAAAATGCTTCAGTGGACATTCTTATGACTTATACTCACATAAATTTCCATTTTCCTGTATAATCCATAGTTTAACAGCAAGTTGTGGGTCATTCGGATCCTGTGAGGTTTCATTGGATGCCCTTGTCCATAGTAATAGTTCCCAATATCACCTGTCAATATTATACATATTAAGAGCTATTCATATTTAAAAACCCACAACTTTTCATTGCTGCTCAAAAAGATCATTCTCAGAAGCAAGCAGGTATGATTCCAGGAAAAAAAAAACAACCACACAAACCCTAGAAAGGGACTATTGTCTATTTCAAAAAAGCCCACGAGGAAAAGAAATCACCCATAAAGGGCTGTATGTCAGAAACTAGAGATCCACAATAGTTTATCTGAAACCTGTAATCCCATCAGCCAGGCTCCATCAAATTGCAGAACATCTGGTCACATGATTAAGAAAACAAATGTGACATTCACTTCAAAGAAAAGACTGGCTGTTATCAAGGGCTAGTAATTTTTCTTCCCAGGTCAGGTGGTATTAGAACATACAGACCTCCACTTCTGAGTATGGACATTCCCAACACATGAACCATTTTAAACAGAACTAGAAGTCCATAGTGTTTCTGGAAAAGTAGACAAGCCTAAAAGATATGGCCAGCTGACAATGGCTTTCAGCTGGAGAATTCCCTAACAACTCCACAACAGTGCCTCTTTTCTTTTTGACCAAACTTCTTGGTAGGATTAGTGATCTTCATTAATACTCTTCTTTCACATCCTCCAGCACATTCTGCCTTGTCCACTGGGAATGCAAATCCCACTATTTTCACAGTGTCATACTATTTTACACATTTTGTTAGTCAGAGGCAAGAGGAAGCCCTGCTACAGAACAGCTTTAGTTTCACCTATTCAACGAGGTTCAGCTCAGGAGGAAGGAAAAAACCAGCATCACCAACTGCCAAGGAAGCAGGTGGTACAGCAAGATTCTAAGTCTCAATGCATTCTAAACTCCAGCTTTCGTATTTCATAGCAACAAGGAGAGTTGGGATGCTTAAGGAAACAGATATAACCTAAAATAATGCAAGATAAAGTTATCTAGAGAAACAATCGCTCAGCACCTACCACTTAGCTGTACCAGTGGAATCACAGAACGGTGGGGGTTGGAAGGGACCTCTGGAGATCGAGTCCAAACCCCCTGCCAGAGCAGGAAGACCCAGAGCAGGCCACATAGGAACAGACCTGGGTGGGTTTTAAAAATCTCCAGAGAAGATGACTCCACAGCCTCTCTGGGGAGCCTGCTCCAGTGCTCTGTCACCCTCACGGGAAAGGAATTTCTCCTCATGTTGAGGTGGAACCTTCTATGCTCATGTTTACACCTGTTATTCCTTGTCCTATTACTGGGCACTGCAGAAAAGAGATTGGCCCCTTCCATTTGACACCCACCTCTCAGATATTTATAGACATTAATAAGATATCCTTAAGTATTTATTGACTATATTGTAGTCAATAAGAAATATCAAGTTTGGGCATTAAGCTAATAACTTTGAGGAACTTGGACCTACTCATAAGTTAGGTATTTAAGTGATGGATTAGCACTTCTTGTCAGTTACTAAGACCTGAAGTTTTGCAGATACTTACTGTAAGGATGCAGTTTTGGTCACGTGCAGGTCAAGAGCAAAAGGTATTAAGAAACTATGACCGCACTCCTTCCCACCAGCAAAACCAGTTCTGAGCATTTAACAAAATACCTTACAGACTTGGTGTTTAGGAAAGCTCTATCACAACTCTTTGTAACTAGTGACTAGAAGATGGAAACCATTTACTATGGTAGCCCTGCTCTGCGAAGTTGCTGTTAAGTCCCAAATTTACAAAGCTAGTAAGAGCTTAAAATCTTGAAATTTTTTAAGACAACAGTGACTTTCAATAACATGATACTTTTGAGGAAACTTCATTCCAAATGCATCTCTGGCTTAAAGAATGTGTGTGGTTCAGAGTTTTGTTTAGTTTTTTAAATGAGTCATTTCAATTTCAACTACTTCAGCTTGTATAGTCATCACTGACATTTTACTCCTCATGCTGATGGATAAGGAAGCATTCTTATCTAAAATGTTATTTTCCCTTATGTAAAAGGGAAAACCCTAAATATTAACAAGCTTCCCAAATATACTTGTAATATATCCTTCAATATATTGCAATTCATCAATTAAACAGATTCAAAACCAAGCATATCCTACAGATCATGCACTGCAGTATCCACTGAAAAATAAAATTATTTTAAAAATCATCACACCTTTTAACTTTCACTTTTTTTTTTTTTATTATTATTTTGTTTTGTGGGTTTTGGGTTGTTTTGATTTTTTTTTTTTTTTTTTTACCAAAAAAGAGAAATTTTTAAAGAATTGGCAAGCTAGTAAATTTAACAGGAGCTTATTTAATCAAACGGAAGACCTGCAGGTGAGTATCTAGCACAAGTGTATTGATCCTTCCACATTGTCAGTCAGCAGTAACAGCTATCAATAGGTATCAACATAATACACTTCAGCAATAGGCAATACCATTTACATCTTTCAGGTCTCAGCATCACCACCAAAAAAAGGTTTAAGACGCTAATTCCAAAAAAAAAAAAAAAAAAAAAAAAATTCAAGTGTATGGACAAAAAGCCCATTACATTTCAAGGGACTGTTGTGATGTGTATGTTGGCAGAAGTGGGAAGGAAAAGGTGAGAGGTTCCTCTTTCTTCATTAGCACCCTCATTTTCAGCCAACATCACATCACAAAGGGGCCCCATCTTGAAGACATCATCCTGTGGTGAAGACAAAGGTGTCAAAAGCGTCTCTCCTTCTCTGCTCAGTGAAAGAGAATGTGCCCTTCCTGGTACAAGCCCTTCATCCACTGATCCCAAAACCTGTATATCTCTTCATACATCACAACATTGATAGAGTACTTTGGCGAGAACAGGAAGGCTTACCAAGAGCTAGTGTGTGCAGGGACAGGATATCTCCCTCACTGACTGAGCTAAAAAAAGCTCTGCACAGTGCCGGACTAACTTCAACTAGAGTATGCGTACATGAGAAACGGGCACAGTGAGGCCAAGTGCACAAGACTAGCCATTGCAGATAGCATGAGTACTTGATCCTAAACTTGACAATACAAAGGTAAAAATCACAGTGTTGTGAGTGTATTTTGTATCACCCACCAGTGTGGGTGCACACTGAAAGTGTAAATGAAAAGAATGTAACTTAAAGAGGAAGTGGATGGAAAAAATGCAACGTAGTACCTACAAAAAATTGGCAAATCTATTAATCTTTCACAGCAAGGCTTCAAAGACTGAAATTTACTGTTTTATACAAGTAAGAATATCAGTTAAATGGCCCTCATGGAGAAGTAACAATATAATTTCTGAACAGTTGAGTCCTTAACTAAAAAGGGATGAAGCAAGCACCAGTTTAATGCTGGCATGAGTTTACCGTCCTGCACTGTTCACAACACGATGCAAAACGTGATGGCAACAAACGACCAGAAGACCTACATGAAAATTAAACATCCACTGTTAGGTTCGGGGTTGAAATATATTAAAAATAAAGAAATAAATTACTTCTCAGTTCTTACAAGTTACTTACCTAAATTCTGAAGAAAGCTATCAAATAAAAATAAACCCACATGATTCCTTTGATGAACGTAAGCTTTGGACACTATCTGAGAATTCAGCAAGGTCTACAGATGTTAAATATTGTAAAAAATAGAAGAATACAAGAGGCTGCATGTCCTTACAAGACCTTCAATTACATCTGACAAACATACAACCGACTAACACAAGCTGCTATGTCCCCCCAAAAGTACGTCAGCCTCTGCAGTTACTAAGATACATGGAAGAGTAACACCTTTGAATTAACCCATTACAAAACAGTCTTAGGAGCCTAAGCAAAGAGGCAAGAGATGATGATTACTTTTTTGTTTTGATACTTTGTAACTTCTAAGTTAGGTTACTTTGTAACTTCGATACAGATAAATTCTTACCTACGTTGACCTTATTTTAAGTACAGTTACCACGACATCATGAGCCATTTCAGAACTGCTCTAAGTGCAGAAACCAAACCGCTACAATGCAAACCACATGAAAAATATAATCTTAATAGCAGTAGTTACATTTGGATTGACTTCTGCAAGGTGACCTCATGTTAAGATGAATGTAAAAAAGATCATCAATGCCTGAGGAGTCCAAAGAACTGCTGTTCAAACAGCCCTAAAAGTACTGCACTAGCACTTGAAGGACTGGGGGTTTTATGCTGGTTTTTAAAACTAACTAGAAAGTGAAAGACTAGCAAAGTTCTGAACCTGAGCAGAGAGGTTGGACACCATCACTGTGCAAACCACAGATGAAGAAACACTTCAGCTGAAGCTTCCATCTGCAGGCGAGATGAACTTAAAACAAGAAGTGCTAATGTATTAAACAATGTCTGAATGCAGTAGCATAGTGCCCTACTATAACAGGTATAGTCTCATCTTTACGGGCGGAACCAACCACATTCTGATGCAGATCTCAGATTTTTTGTAAAGGTAGAGCCTTTTGAACACCCACATTAAACTCTGCGCAAGCAGCAATTTAAACACTACTGCTACCGTGCTGGCATGGAATAAATACACTTATTAACTGCAACCATGTTAATTGCTGCATGATTCTCTAGAACGGTGCTTCGCTGCACAGGAGCACAGAGTTGGAAAGACAATCTGGCTCCTGTCCTCATTGCTATGAGCAACTGTACAACACAATCATTTTGGAGGACACCGTTGAACTACCTGAGCCACATGCTACGAGACAGTGGCAACGACCTGAAGAACATGGTAGGAGGCTACAATAAAAGCTACAACACCCTTCCAGATATAGCACGGATCTAAACGGTGTGAGGAAAAGACTCCACTAAACTATGGCCCTATATATATTATTTGTTAAAAATATTTCTGATGTTTTAATTAGTATGGTTTTAGTTCTTCCCATAGCACATTTTCTCAAATTTCAACAAAATTTTTGACCTGAGCACGATCACAAGTGATGCAAGTTCTGCAAATTGGATTTGGCTGACAATGTGTTCCAAACAAACTGCAGAAAGGGAAATTGAGCTTCATCTACCTGAAGTTTATTGTTTGTGGGTACAGTGTGAAGGCTATTAAAACTGTTAATTTTAGCAGAAAATGATAACAGCAACGCACTCTGAGAAAACTTGGTGACAGACTAATTTAAAAAAGCAACTTTAGATGACAGTCACACCGAGTTTCATAAAAGCACATCGGAATTTATTGTATCTCAGAAGATATGCATACATACTTCTAGTACTTCTCAACACTTTTTAGTGTAAAATTTTAAAGAAACAGCCTGAAAGTATGTGTGGAAGGACAATTATGAGGAAATAAATGGTAATTTGTTTCAGTTATGACATCCTTGGAGATCCATCACATTTGGGTGACTGAGGTGTGTATATAGATATTGTTTGGGTTATTTAAGACCTCGAAGACTCCCCTTGCTTTGATTGAGGACTTTGCTGTTACAACACAGTTGCAAAACACTCATAATAGCCAGCTGAACCACAAGTTAGCATTAGAAATATCTACTGCAGGTATTAACTCTAAAATTTTTTCTAATCTATTTCCAGAAGAGGTGTCTGTTGGCTTTGGCAATAAAAAGTAAGACATCAAAAACTTTCCAAGGCTGTTCATTTCTGTCACATCGAAAGCATTTTTAGTTTTTTTAATACTTTCAGAACAGATATTGTCTTCTCTATGTTATTGTTTACTGTGTTGATCTTAGTCTATATATTCATTGAGGATACCAGCTACAACTGTTTG